>CAKNYM010047992.1:61104-76945 GCA_932195095.1 Andricus curvator
ATTCTTTGGAAAATGACAACAATTATTCATTATTTGAAGAATTTTTAGAAACAAATTCACAGTTTGGCGATTTTTCAATAAAAAGGCTCAATTTTTGTTTACGAAATCAACTAGGGATGTCTTTCCGATGACTCTTTGCTATGATTCTTTGCAAGTTGTCAACAATCATTCATTATTTGAACCATTATTATTATAAAAAATAGACACAAAATGCATTTGTTTATAACAATTTGCAAAGTATCATAGTAAAGGTTAATCGGAGAAACATCTCTAGTTGATTCCGTAAACAAAAATTGAGCCTATTCATTGAAAAGTCGCCAAACTGTGAATTCGTTTATAAAAACTGTTTAAACAATTACCAAAAAGCATCTATTCATAATTAATGGTGATGGAACATTCATTTCTCTCACATTTTTTACAAAATATATTAATTTCAATGAGCTAAACATTGCCAATCGCAAAAAATGTCCTTTCTTCATTAATTTGTTTATAACACAACGGAAATTTTTTTTAATTATCGTAACCAACTGGAAATTATTCTTATATAGTTGTAACACTGTTTTAAGATATTTTTTGATCAATCTTAATCTCTTAAAAAAATGGCACTTGAGAAAATGAAAACAAAATTCAACTTTGTTGTTAAATAAAAAATTTTTAAACAATCAAAAAAAAAAAATGATCACAAAAATCTTCTCAAAATTCAAAAAGCTTTTATTTAAAAAAATCGTTTAAATCGGAAGAATAGTGTAGGCTAAAAATTGATTTGTCCACGGGTACTTTTTTGCTCCACTGCACTTAACACAAAATCTAATAGTTAAATTTTCATTAATAAATGAATTTTGAGAAACTGATTTCCTACAAAACCGTTATATTCTGTAACAAATAGTTGCATTTTCTACAATATTGTTGAACTTTCAAGCCAAAGAGACGGTTTTTCTACAAAACATTTAAATTAAAAAAAATAATAATAATAATTTGGAACAAAACAGTTGAATTTTTAACCAAACCGTTAAATTTTCAGAAAAAAATCAATTGCAAACCAAAAATCAGATTCTTAATAAATTAGTTTAAGTCTCAAACAATCAGATGAATTTTCAGCTAAAAGTATGAATTTTTGACAAACAAACAAAAATTAATTTTGAAGAAAATTTTCTCACAAAAATATACGAGTATGTCAATGTAGCATAATTTTCACACCAGAAACATCAATTTTCTACCAAAATAGTTGAAATTTTAACAACAATAAAAACACAAATTCTCGACAAAACAGTTAAATTTTCAACAAAATAAAAAAAATTTTCAACAACAACAAATTAATTTTCAATGAAATAGTTATAATTTCTATTTTCAACAAAATTAAGGAATTTTCGACCAAAAATTGAATAGTTCTTAAATTTTCAATAAAAAAATTAATTTTCACAAAAAAAAAAATAATTTTTCAACAAAAAAATGAAGTAGCAACTAAGACGATTAATTAATACAAAGAAAAACAAACGAATTTTCAACCAAATTAATGATTGTGCAACCAGATAATTGAATTTTCGAACGAAAAAAAATACTTCAATTCACAGTTAGAAAAATTAAATTTCAAGAAAAAAAAATTCAACAAAAGAGTGAAAGTATTCAGCCAAAGAGTTTAATCTTCAACCAAGAAGATTAATTTTCTATTAAAAAGATGATTTTCAACTATAAAATATCAATTTTCACAACAACAGAAATTTTCAACAAACGAGATGAATCTCCTACCAAGAAGATTAATTTCCTACAAAAAATAATGAATTTTCAACCCAATTAATGAATGTGCAACCGAATAATTGAATTTCCAACCAATGAACAAAATAGTTAAATTTCCAGTTAAAAAATTAATTTTCAATAAATGAGTTAAATTTTTAACCAAAGAAGAATAATTTTCAATAATATAGTTAAGGATTGAATTTAAAAAATTAATTTTCTCCAAAATAATTAAAAAAAGAAGAGGCGAATCTTCAATCAAGAAGATTAATTTTCTACAAAAAAAAAATAAATTTTCAACCAAAATAGTTAAATTTTCAGTAAAAAAAAAAGTTCAACACGTTAGTTAAATTTTCAACCAAAAAAGACGAATTCTCAATTAAATAGTTAAAATTTCAGTAGAATAAAATAATTCAATTTAATTTTCTACCAAAAAGACTTTCCAACTATAAAACATCAATTTTCAGAACAATAAAATTTCAACAAAAGAGATGAATCTTCAACCAAGGAGAATAATTTTCTACCAAAAAGACGAATTTTCAACAAAATCAATGAACTTTCAGCCAAAAAATTTGAATTTTGAACCGTAAAAGATCAAATTCCTACTAAAAATGAAATACTTAAATTATCAGTAAGAAAAATTAATTTTCATTAAAAAAAAAATTTCAACAAAAGATATGAATCTTCAACCGAGAAGATTAATTTTCTACCAAAAAAGACGAAATTTTCAACCGAATTAATGAAACTGCAAACAAATAATTGAATCTTCAACCAAAAATGAAATAGTTCAATTTCCCGTTGAAAAAATTAATTTTCAACTAAATATTTAAATTTTCAGTTACAAAATTAATTGTCAACAAAAAAATGAATTTTCAACAAAACAGTTAAATTTTCAACCAAAAAGATGAATCTTCAACCAAGATTAATTTTCAACCAAAAAGATGATTTTCAAATATAAAATATCAATATTAAAGAAAAAAGAATTTTCAACAAACGAGATGAATCTCCTACCAAGAAGATTAATTTCCTACAAAAAATAATGAATTTTCAATCCAATTAATGAATGTGCAACCCAATCATTGAATTTTCAACCAATGAACGAAATAGTTGAATTTTCATTAAAAAAATTAATTTTCAATTAATTAGTTAAATTTTCAACCAAAATGAATAATTTTCGATTAAATAGTTAAGCTTTGAGTTAAAAAAATTAATTTCAACAAAAGAGATAAATATTTAAGAAAGAAGATTAATTTCCTAATGAAAAGAGGATTTCTCAACAAAATTAATGAAATTTCAACCAAAAATTTGAATTTTAAATTATAAAAGACCAAATTTCCACTAATTTTGAGATACTTAAATTAGCAGTTATAAAAATTAATTTTCTCATACCAAATAAGTTAAATTTTCAGTTAAAAAAAAAAATTTCAACACGTTAGTTAAATTTTCAACCAAAAGAGAAGAATTTTCAATTAAATGGTTAAAATTTCAGTAGAATAAAATAATTTAATTTTTTACCAAAAAGACGATTTTTCGACAAAATGAATTAACTCTCAATCAAAAATTTAAATTTCCAACTATAAAACATCAATTTTCACAACTACAACATTTCAAGAAAAAAGATGAGTCTTCAACCAAGAAGATTAATTTTTTTACCAGAAAGACAAATTTTCAACAAAATCAATGAAATTTCAGGCAAAAAATTTGAATTTTCAAAAATAAAAGATCAAATTTCTACTAAAAATGAAATACTTAAATTAGCAGTAAGAAAAATTAATTTTCATTTTGAAAAAAAAATTTCAACAAAAGATATGAATCTTCAACCAAGAAGATTAATTTTCTACCAAAAGAGACGAAATTTTCAACCGAATTAATTAAACTGCAAACAAATAATTGAATTTTCAACCAAAAATGAAATGGTTCAATTTCCCGATAAAAAAATTAATTTTCAACTAAATATTCAAATTTTCAGTTACACAATTAATTGTCAACAAAAAAATAAATTTTCAACAAAAGAGTTAAACTTTCAACCAAAAAGATGAATCTTCAACCAAGATTAATTTACAACCAAACAGACAAATATTCAAATAAATTAATGGATTTTCAACCAAATTGCAGTTAATATTGATACTAATATTACAAGGTACTACTAATATAATATGCAACATATATAATATTAGTATTATATATTATTATATTAATAAAATCTTTAAAATTTTTTTTTCATGATTCACAGACTCAAAAACATGTTATGTAAGAAATAATGTTGACCATCATCGCTAATTATTATTAATGAACGTTAATTTTTTTGAGGAACTAATTTTGAGAAAATTTAAATTTTTTTCGTTTGCTCATATCTTAGGTATAATATAACGTGATGTAATCTTTTAATTAAGTTTCATAGCAGAGAAGGTTTGGGATATAACTTGAGAAAGCTAATATTAGGATTCTAAATACGGACTTTCAGTATATTCAGTTGAAGAACTCATCATATTCGAAGAATCACACTTCAGAGATGAAAAGACGTACATATTTGCGATACTTAACTAAATAAAAAAATGCCACATTTGATGTATTTTAGCGCGTCATTAAATATACAGAATAATAAAAATTGGGTTTTGTTATGAAATTTAGACAAATTAAAGTCGCTACATCGACTCTTCATTACTGAATTTGGAGAATAGATGCATTTTTAATTTGTAAATAATTCTTAGAATTTTAATTAAAGCTTATTTAATCAATTTAATTTAATGTTAATTTTTTTAAAACAATTTCTCGCATTATTTAATTTGTGACGCTTCAAGTGTGAATTTACTCATTTTTAAAGCTTACAATTATAAATTATATAATTTTGAACGTTTTTAAATTGATTAAACTTTAAATATTAACAAGTTCAAATTCAGAACAGAAATCTCATTTTTTATTCCAGAGAAATCTATCCAATCACATTGAAAATACATGATAGGGGAGAGTGGTCCTAAGTCGGCACAGTAAAAGTTTTTGTCGAAAACAGCAATGCAGCGCAAAGTGAAGAAGTCGATTTTTGCTATTTCTCAAGGTCGTGGTCCTAAGCTGGCACCCCCTGGTCCTGAGTCGTTACATAATTTTTTCTGCTCAAATGCAAGAAAAAAGGCAGTTTCTGCAAGTTTTAGGAGAAAATGGACAAATCTGAACCATTTAAATAAAAACACATGTAGGAACCAAACTAAAAAAAACAAGAGACGAGTGGCATGGAATTGAAACACAACGAAATGAAATAGCATACAAATAACAAAAAATTAAAAATTAAAAGGTGCCGACTCAGGACCACCTGTTTGGTGCCGACCCAGGACTGAAAAATCGACTTCATCAGGCGAAAGCTCACAGAATACAAAAATAAACGCCCTTCGATTGAACTTTTCAAAATATTTACACACCTATAGCTGCTTCACAAGAATGGAAAAAAATGGAATTGCGTTTTCACGAAAAATGTATACCCCGCTCACGCTGTCAAGCGAAAACTAAAGTGACAATTGTCAGCGTAAATTACGTCCATGTCTGCCAACCTGAGATACGACAAAATGGTTGAGGTGACACGTTCGCCATCTCTGAAAAACGCGAGGGTGCCAACTCAACCCACTGTGCCGACCTAGGACCACTCTCCCCAATAATAGATACCTGATAATAATTTGTATCATTTTTAAAAATTTTCAACTTTTTTAACATGATTAAACCTTAAAACTGACAATTTTGAATTTAGAACATAAATCTCTTTTTACATTCTCATCATTTATGATTGAGAAAGTATTAGAATTGTCTGGACATCACAGTTTTTCAACGGATCTCCACGTTTTGCCCAAAAATATTGACCGATTTGGACAAAAAAAATTTGAAAAAAAGCTGATGAGATTTCTAAGAGAATTGATAAGCCTGATTTTTAAATTGGGCTTTCAATTTTTTTATATATAAACAAATATGACGAAAAAAATTGCCATTTTTTTCTATTTGACGTTCCTGGTACTCGTCAATGACAGGAAAATTGTTGAAATCGCCTAAGTTTCATTAAGTAACATTAGATGAAAATTTTCCAATATTATATAATAAACAAAAACATTTTTTATGAACAAATTGTTTTTTCAAAGAATGTTCTCTACGATTATCCATAATTTTACGTTTTTTAAAGTTATATTGCAAAAATGATCAAATGCATTAATCAGTCATTTCGGACAGAAAAATTCGTTTTTTTCTATGTTAATTTTTTTTTAATTAGGAACTTTATGATAATGTTAGCAAAATTTATAATTTGTTGATTTATTTTATGATTTTTCTTAAACAAATGCATTATTGGGGCATTTGTCGGCAGAAAAATTCGTTTTTTTTCAATGCAATTCCTTTATTTGGAACTTCATGACAATTTCAGAAAAGTTCATAATGAGTTGATAAATTTTATGATTTTTTGAAAAAAAATTAACAAAAAATGCAATAATTAGGCATTTGCCGACAGAAAAATTCGTTTTTTTTCGATGTCAACTTTTTTAATTAGGAACGTCATGATAATTTCAGCAAAATTCATAATTTTTTGATTAATTTTATGATTTTTTTAAACAAATGCATATGTTTAATAAATTTGTTTGAAATATCATGACATTTATCAACTAAGTATACATGTTAATCAAATTATCAATAAGTTCTCAATTAAAAAGACTGAGATCGATAAATTAAAAAAAAAAAATTTCCGTTGAAAGATGCCCCAATAATGAATTTGTTTTAAAAAAATCATAAAATTGATCAAAAAATTATGAATTTTTCTGAAATTATCATGAAGTTCATAATTAAAAAAGTTGATATCGAAAAAAAGGAAATTTTCTGTCGACAAATACCTGATTAGTGCATTTGTTTATTAAATTTGTTTAAAAAAATCATGAAATTTATCACCTTATTATGAATGTTGCTGAAATTATCATGAAGTTCCTAACTGAAAGGACTGGCATTGAAAAAAATAACGAGTTTTTCTGTCGACAAATGCCCGAATAATACATTTGTTTATTAAATTTGTTTAAAAATCATGAGATCAATTAACAAATTATGAATTTTGATAAAATTATCATAAAGTTTTTGATTAAAAAAATTAACACCGAAAAAAACGAATTTTTCTGTCGAAACATGCCTGATTCATGCATTTGTTTATTAAATTTATTTATAATATTAACAATAATAATCTCAAGAAGAAATTTCTTCATGATTATATTGTTTTGATCCAAATTTCTTGCAATATAACTTCAAAAAAACGTAAAATTATGGAAAATCCTAGGAAACATTGTTTCAACAAATAATTTGTTTAAAACAAATTTTTTTGTTTACCAAATCATTTTCCTCTCATTGACGAGCACCGGGAAGGTCAAATAGAAAAAATGGTTATTTTTTTCGTTATATTTTTTTATTTATAAAAAAAATTTTAAGCCTAATTTAAAAATTAGGCTTTGGTTTTTTTTAGGTCAGAAAAGAAAGAACGAGTTCGTGAAGCAGCCATTTTGAGTAGAAATTCGAAAAATTAAAGCATTTAACAAATTTTTGAGACCATTTTGCTTTGAAGACAAATATTAAGATAAGTAATTGCTTTTATTGTTGAAGATGAATGACATTTCAGGTTATAAACTCAGTTTATATACTCTTTCTATGCCATAAACTAAACTACGATAAAACCCTTTATCCATTCAATTTGGTTGAAAATTCAAAAATTAAAAGTAGAAAATCTGACTTTTGTTTCAGCATGCGTTTCATATTTCTTTGCTAAGAAAATTCTTCTAAAAAATTCAACTATTGCATTTATCAGGAGATAGTGAATCACATGATAGTCAAGGGGTTGGTTTGATTATGAATGAAAAACCGAGACAGCATCTCAAAGATCATGATTTTGTATCTCCCAGATTATTGTGGGCTAGAATAAAAGTAGGAATCAGAAGATTATCATAGCATGCTACGCTCCAGTTGATAGTGAACTAAGAGAAGTCAAAGAGCCTTCTGTGACACTTTAAATGAAATCGTTAATTTTTAGTGACTCAGTTTCAAGGTCCTACTTAAAAAATACTTTAATTTTAACAGATGTTTGGAATTGTTCAATTTATAACGTTTCAAGTTTGAATTCATTCATTTTTGAAGCTTCTAATCAGATGTGATATAATTTTCAAAGCTCGAAAAATGAATCAACTTTGAAGGTTGACAATTATATTAATTCAAAACAGAAATCCCATTTTTTATTTCAGAAAAATCTATACAATCACTTTAAATGTAACTTGATACTACATGATGTAATAGATACATGAAAATAATTTGTATCATCTTGAAACATTCTATAATATATCAATAGCATTCAATTTCTAACGAAGTTACAATCTTTTATCAAAGCATTTATAAAATATTAAGAAAATTATTTATTTTAGGTAATTTTTTTTTATTTGCCATAATAATCGACGACTTTGTTTGAATTCATTTATTTTGAAAGCTTCCAATCAGAAATCATATAATTTTCAAAGTGTCTAATATGATTAAATTTTAAAGGTTAACAATTGTTAATTCTTAAATTATAAAGAGTTAGAAAGACACTGAATTTACATTTATACATAAATTTATTTATTAGTTTAGTGAAATCTAGCCAATCACTTTGAATGCTACTTAATACTACATGATATAATAGATACCTGATAATAATTTGTCTAATGTTTAAAAATTCTATGATTACGATTCAAAATTACAGTTTTGAATGCAAAATTCTAGAATAGCTTCATTTTTGAGAACTTGAAAATAAATTCTTCAGCTTCAAAGCCTGAATTTAATTTTCAAATACTCAATCAGGAGCTTCAAATATTTGCAAATATATTCTAATTTCGTCATGTTAGTGTAGATATCAAGAGTATCATAAATCATCGGAAAAAATTAAGCATTCAAAATACTATAATTTAAATATTTTAAGCTCAAGACTTTGAAAAAAAAAATTTTTTAATTAAAAAATTATCTTCTTTCATGCTAAGGGAAATGTTAAAAATACAAAATATGACCACGTTCAACTTACTAATAATGCTACAGATAACAAGATTCCTTCACCCAATTTCCTTTCTTCCAACTCAATAAAAATTATAAAAATACAAAATGCCTCTATATCAATTCAAAAATGATTTGAAAACTAAAATTTCCTCTTCCAATTCAGAAAAGAAATTAAATTCGGAAATTGCGTTCCTTCCAATTAAATAAAATTGTCAAAAATAATAAAATTCTTCCTTCCGATTCAAAAACAATTTCAAAATAAAAAAATCCTCCTTTTTATCTGAAAAAAATGTCTGAAATAAAGAATCTGACACCCTGGAACTTAATTAGAATATTGAAAATTAAAAAATGTCCTCTCTCATTTCAGAAAAAAATTAAATATCAAAAATTCGTTCCTCGCAATTAAATGAAAATATTCAACATTTTCCTCTTCCGATTCAGTAAAAGATTGATATAAAAAATTGTTTTCTTTCATTATAAAAAAAATGTTGTTAAATATTCATATTTTCCGGTTTTAAAAATTCAAGAGTTTTGAAGAAAATTCGTATTTTTGGTATGAAAATTAAACAATTTGGTTGCAATTTTCTTTTTTGCATTAATAAAAAAATTTTCTTGGCTGAAAATTCAATTTGGTGGTTGAAGATTCATAATTTTTTTGAAAATTGTACTCTTTTCTTTAAAATTCTTTTCTTTTGTGAAAAATTAATCTGTTTTGGTTGAGGATTTAACTATTTTAATTTGTTAGAATGAAAATTCGTTTTTTTTTTTTCTGGAATTAAACTGTTTTTGATTCAATCTTAAAATCTGTTTTGATTTAAATATAAACAATTACACTTTTTTTTAATAATTCATATTTCTTGCTTGAAAATTAAAATATTTACTAAAAAGTTGAACTAGTTTGTTAACAGTTCCTTTTCTTGATTAAAGGTTTGTTAATTTTATTTAAAAATTGAACTATCGTAAAAAAAATTTGTTGATTTTATTGAAATCCAATTTTTTAGGTGTACACGTAACTATTCCATTTTTTGTTGAAAATTATTCATTTCCAGTTGAAAACTTACCTATTTGATTAAATCGTTGAACCATTTTGTTACAAATTAATTTTTTTAGTTTAAGATTCATCATTTTAGTTGAAAATTTATCTCGATTAAAAATTCGTCTATTGTGTTGAAAATTTGTTAAAAATTCACATTTTCTGGTGGAAAATTCAATTCTTGAGCTAAAAGCTGAACTAGTTTGTTAAAAATTTATTATTTTTGGTTAACGATTTTTAATTTCAGTAAAAAAATTATCTCCTTGGAAATTTTTTTTTTTTTTATCGAAAATTAATTTTCTTTGTTGAAAGTTTATCTTTTTCGTTTCAAATTCAACGACTGTATTGAAACTTGAACTACTTTGTCAAAAATTAATTTTTTTTTTGTTAAAGATTTTAAAGTTTTTGTTAAAAATTCATCTTCTTGATGAAAAATTGAATCATTTTTTTGTAATCGTCTTTTTTGTATAAAATTAATATTTCCAGTTGAAAATTCATCTATTTAGTTTAAAATTAATTATTTCTTATATAGAAAATGCTACATTTTTACTTGAAATCTGAAGACTATAAAGCTTTTTTAATTGAACTTAATACAGTTCCAAAATTAAAATTTATAAGATTTTATTTTCGTAAAAATACTTCTTATTTCGCCTTTTTTTGAAAAGCCTTTTTTTTTGTTCAAAATTCAATTATTTTGTTGAAAATTATTTTTTCTAGTTGAAAATTAGTTATTTTAACTGACAATTTAAAGCGTACATGTTTGGTTCAAAGTTTATCTTCTTAAGTTGAAAATTTACATATTTGGCTAAAAATTCCTGAATTTTATTGAAAATTTGAATTTTGTGGGAGAATATTCAATCTCCTTTTTGAATAATTAATCTTGTTGGTCAAAAGTTAGTTTTTCCTCATTTGTAATTAATTTTTTTAACTAAAAATGTAACTGTTCCATTTTTTGTCAAAAATTTTTTTTTATAGAAATTTTGGTTGAAAATCATACTATTTTGTGGAAAATTTACTTTAATTTGATTGAAAATTAGTTTTTTTACTGAAAATTTAACTATTCTATTTTTAGTTGCAAATTTATCTCTTTTAGTTGAAAATTCAACTATTTTTTTAAAATCCATCTTTTTGGTAGAAGAGTATTCTCATTAATTGAAACTTTATCTTTTTCGTTAAAAATTCATTTCTTTGGTTGAAAATTTAACTATTTTGTTGAAAATTCATTTATTTTTTGGTTGGAAATTTATTTTACTAACAAAAAAAGATCAAAATTTTAAAAAATTTAACTATTTTATTTTTGGTAGAAAATTTATCGTTTTAGTTGAAAATTCATGTAATTGGTTAAAAATAATTTTTTTTTTTGTTTGAAGATTCATAATTTTAGTTAAAAATTCGCTGTAACTGTTCCATTTTCTGTGGAAAATTTACCTTTTTTGATTGAAATGTAATCTTTTTTATTAAAAAATTATTTGTTTCGTAGAAAATTTAACTATTCTATTTTTTGTTAAGAATTCATTTCTCTGGATGAAAAAAAAAATGTAGTTGAAAATTCGTATTTTTCTGTTGATACAAAATTCATCTTTTGGGTTAAAAATTCCACTATTTGGTAAAAAATTCATATTTTTGGTTGAAAATTCATCCTTTTGATTAAAAATTAATTTCCTTGGCTGAAAATACGTTCCTTTTTAGTTGAAAATTATCTTTTTTTTCAACAGAAGATGTAACTACTCTATTTTTGCTTGAAAATTTATATTTTTAGTTGAAAAACATTCTATTTTTGGTTGAAAAATTTATCTTTTTTAGTTGAAAATTTATATATTTTATTTAATCTGTATCTTTTGTCGTAGAAAATTAATCTTTTGGGTTCAAAATTAAATTATTTTGTTGAGAATAATTTTTTTTTGTATGAAAAAGAAACTATTTTCTTGAAGATTCGTTTTCTTTTTTAACATTTATTTTTCTAACCTTTTAACTCTTATAATTTTGGTTGAAAATTGATCTTTTTTAGATAAAGATTCATTTACTTTATTGAAAATGACTATTTTTTGGAAGAAAATTATTCTTTGGGGTTGAGAATTCATTTCTTTTTTATTTTATTTTTATTTTATTTTATTTATTATTTATTTTATTTATTACATTATATTTTATACCTAAATTAATTTAGAAATTGGGATATTGTAGCAATTCTAAATAATAATAAATGTGAATAATATGTTTTCTATTACTTTGACTTATTCTATCATTTTAAATTTAGCGCCCTTTCCAATATGAAGCGACACATTTTCCCGCGAAATTTAAATAATGTAATTATTATTTATAAGAGTAGAAAATACGATTTTTCAAATCCTAATTTAAAATGCTCATAAATGCTCATTAAATTCTTGAATTACATACAAAAAACTATAAAAGTAAAATTAATATTAATACAAGATTGGCACTGGAAGGACATCTGGAGGCGGTTCCTACTTTACCAACATCAGATTCGTTTCTGTGATACCTACTGCTAAGTTATATTCGAAAGGTAAAGTAGGTAAAGAGGATAAATGATATAACATCGCTTACAGATTTACTTCAAATTTAATTCCATAGATGTCACTAGCGAACTGGAAAATTAAACATTTTTAAACAATCGAGAATATTTTTCTAAAAAAAGGTTTGTCACGAAAAGTAAAGTATTATTATTACATTTTTAGTTAAAATAATTAATTTTCAACCAAGAAAAAGAAAATTTTCATCAAAATAGTTAAATTTTCAACAAAACTGATAAATCTTTGATAAAAAAACGAATTCTCAATAAAAAAATTGTAATAGTAGATATTTCTATAAAAATAGTTTAATTTTCAATAAAAAAAATTAATTAAACCAAAAAATAAGAATTTTCTACAAAAATAACTGAATTTTTTACTACAAAAAATAATTTATCAACAAAATAAGTGAATTTTTAACTGAAAAAGATCAATTATAGGAAAAATGGAAAAGCTACATTTTGAGTAAAAATAAATTAATAATTTTCAACACAAAAGAAAGGATTTTCAATAAAATTTGTTTAATTATTAACCAAATAAATAAACTTTTAATTTCTGAATGAAATTGTTGAATTTTCAGCAGATAGATTTTGATCCAAAAGGATTAAATATCCTTAAAAAAAATGTTGGCAAAAAAATGAATGAATAGTTTTTAGTTAAAAAATTAATTTTTTAATAGAAAAACTATTTTTCAAATCAAGCAGTGAAATTTGTATTAAAAAAATTAATTCACTACAAAAAAAGAATAATTTCTAATAAAATTTATGAATTTTCAGCCAAAAAGTTTAATTTTCTACCAAAAAGACGAATTTTCAACAAAATAGTTAAATTTTCAACCAAACAAATGTATTTTCTAAGAAAAAGATTAAATGTCTATATAGAAAAATGAAATAGTTAAATATTTAATTTAAAAAATTAATTTTTAATTGAAAAAAAAACTAATTTTCAAACCCAGGAATGGTTTTTCAACCAAAAAGATTAATTTTCTATCAAAGACAAATTTTTAACAAAATATATGAATTTTCAACCAAAAAAGTTCAATTTTCAACCAAAAATATAATAGCTTAATTTTCAGTTAGAGAAATATGTTTTCAAGCAAATAAAATAAATTTTCAACGAAATAGTTAAATTTTTAACCAAAAATATGAATTTTCTACTAAAAGGATTAAATGCCTATAACAAAATTTGACAAAAAATGTAGTTAAATTTTTAATTTAAAAAATTAATTTCCAATCAAAAATAATTTTCAAACAATAAAATCAATTTTGAACCAAAAAGATAAATTTTCTACAAAAAAAGGATAAATTTTTAACAAAATACATGAATTTTCAACCATAGAGGTGGATTAGTCACCAAGAAGATCAATTTTCTACCACAAAAGACAAAATTTCAACAAAATACATCAATTTTCAAAGAAATAGTTGAACTTTTAACTGAAGAAGATAAATGTTTAACGAAACATGAAATAGTTAAATTTACAGTTAAAAAAAATTAATTTTCAATGAAAAAACTAATTTTTGAGCCAAAGAAATTAATTTTGAACCAAAAAAATTAATTTTCTACCAAAAAAGATTAATTTTGCATTTTTAACTGGAGAAGATAAATTTTCAACCAAATAGGAAATAAATAAATTGATGTTAAGTATTTTTTTTACTGTTCAAAAATAAATATTCTTGAATATTGATTTTTAATTTTTCAGTTGTGAAAAAATTTTCTCCAGCTCCGCTGGGATCCGAACCTATGTCTTTCAAATTGCCGGTGGACCAAATGTATACCTGTAAAAATTCAACTTTCGATTTTTGGTAATCGATCTCCACCAATTTGTTTGTTTTCTGGAAAGAGAAAATCTGTTTTTTTGTTTAAATTTTTTAATTGGTCGTAAAAAGTTATTATTTTAACAACTTTTCCCAGTGTAAATCGTAAAAAATTACTCAAAAAGTTACGTCAAAAGTTAAAAAAGTTATTGAAAGTTATTCTTTGAGATCGATTTTATTTGACAAAAGAAAATACTGACTAATCAGCGATATAGTGTAAGAGATTTGAAAAAAAGAAGAATTTTCTCTATATTTTCTATAAAAAAGAACAAGTGAATTGAAAAATGTTTTAAAAAAATGTTTGAAATGAATCAAAAAAATATTACTTTTAACATTCGTTAATTGTGTCACTGATCCCAGTAAATGATAACTTCTTACGATTTACAAGGGAAAAATTGTTTAAACAAATTGAAATTATTTAAATAATTACCAAATATGTTAAACAAGAATTATTATTTTTGAAATTATTTAACTGTATCATTTATCCCGAAAAATAATAACTTTTTACAATTTAAAGGTGAAAATGGTTCAATTTTTTCGAAAAACGAGCTTTCCCCATTTAAAACCCTTTGTTAACTTTCAAAGCCGAGGGCATAGGTAAATATTGACCGTTTTGAAAATAAAAAAATAATAAAAAATTTCTTTTTCTGGGAAACGAACAAATTTACCTCAAAAGTTACTTTTTTCATTTTCTTAATTTTATAGTTTAAAAATCAAAGTAACTAATATGATAATTCATAAAAACTTAATTGACTTTTTACCAGAAAAATGACATTTTTAATAAAATACATGAATTTTCAACCAAATAGTTGAATTTTCTACAATTTTCAAACCAAAAAGACGAATTTTCCACAAAGGATTCGAATTTTCAACAAAAAAGTTCATTTTCAGTCAAATAGTTACATTTTCTACAATTTTTAGGCCAAAAAGGCGAATTTTCAACCAGGATTCGAATTTTCAACAAAAAAGTTAATTTTCAACCAAATAGTCGAATTCTCAAAAAAAGACGAATTTTCAACAAAAGAGTTGAATTTGTAACAACAAAGTTGATTTTCAACCAAATAGTGGAATTTTCTACTATTTTTAATCCAAAAAAAAAATAATTTTCACACAAAAAAATTAAATTTTCAACAAAAAAAAGTTAATTTTCAACCAATTAGTTGAATATTCTACCATTTTCAAACCAAAAAGACGAACTTTCTATAAAAGAGTTATATTTTTAATAAAAAAGTTAATGTTCAACCAAATAGTTGAATTTTCTAATATGTTTGAACCAAAAAGACGAATTTTCAACAAAGGATTCGATTTTTCAACAAAAAAGTTAATTTTCAACCAAATAGTCCAATTTTAAAAAATAAGACGAATTTTCAACAAAAGAGTTCAATTTTTAACAAAAAAGTTGACTTTCAACCCAATAGTTGAATTTTCTACTATTTTTGGACAAAAAAGAAAAGAATTTTAAACAAAAAAGTTAAATTTTTAACAAAAAAAGTTAATTTTCAACCAGTTAGTTGAATATTCTACCATTTTCAAACCAAAAAGACGAACTTTCTACAAAAGAGTTAAATTTTCAAAAAAAAAGTTAATTTTTAACCAAATAGTTCAATTTTCTACAATTTTCAAACCAAAAAGACGAATTTTCAACAAAGGATTCGAATTTTCAACAAAAAAGTTAATTTTCAACCAAATAGTCGAATTTTCAACAAAAGAGTTAAATTTGT
>CAKNYM010047992.1:91602-172296 GCA_932195095.1 Andricus curvator
GATTTCTTCCTTTCGCAAAATTTATAATTTCCGTGGAAATAATGATTGCCTTAGCAAATGGCTTCATTCCTATCAACTTTGTTGATCCCAGAATCTGGCAAAACCCCGGATATTTGACAAGTTTTCTTTCTTTCGTTCTCAAATGCTTGGGAAAAAATATATATGGATTCAGTGCCGTGCCTAGGAAAAAAAAAATCCAAGTCGGATCTAACCAACACCCTTAAGGTACGTTCATACATGGACAAAACATTGTTATATATAAAATACAAAATTCACGTATTGAGAAGTTTGATCAATTATAACAAACTATAATTGTACAATAATTTTTAGAAATAATATATTTATAAATGCGCTTACCGTTGCACTTTCGTTCCTCGTATTTCTGCACTTACGAAGTCACAATTACTCTTAAAATACTCCGATACCATAAATATATCTATTTCCGGTAGATTTCCGCTATTGGCTTTTACGAAATCTTCCTTTGACATTTTTTAAAATAATATTTTGCGACTTCTATTTTCGACGTGGAGATAACCAAAACAAAACATCGGCACAGAAAAACATATTTGAGAACCGCTGATCACACATCGTGATAGAAAACTCATATTTCAACATTAAATTAAAAATAGTAAACAATACGTAAACAATATTTGATGGGCAAGATATCTTCATTATCATAGTATAAGTTAAAAAAAAATTGGCAAAAAATTAAAACGTGGGTTTTTTGATAAAATCGACTTAAATTTTTTTCAGAAAAACCGCTGCCATTTTGTTAATTTCAAACCCTTTTTCAATTTCTTGGCGGATTTTGAAAAAAAGACTGTGAACGCTAATAGAATCAAAAAGTCAATAACATATATTTTAATTAGGTCAAACGTTATAGGGGTCGAAAGAAAAAATTAATGTTTTATGAAAAACAAAGATTTCAATTGTAGAACCCTACCTGATTTGAAATGGATTTGGTCTAAAAAAACTGCAAAAGTTGACATTTCCACCAAAAATATTTCTATTTTGAATAAAAAACAGTTGAATTGAACCAAAAAATGCGAATTTACAACAAAACAGTTGGGTCCCCAACCAAAAAATTATTATTTTTAAAAGAAGAAGACGAATTTTCTATAATATTGTTGAATTTTTAAACCGACAATATGAACATTTGACCGAAAAAGTTAATTTCTAAGAAAATTATTCAATTTCAAAGACAAAAAAAGATATCGTTAAATTGGCATCCAAAAAGTATAACATTAATTGAAGATTAAAAAAAGCAATTAAGATAGAATACCGATTACATCAAGCAAATTGTAATTTGCGGAAAGCTTAAAAATATATAATACTTTAAATTATAGATTATATTTTATTATTATATTCACCAATGGAATTGAGGATAATCACCAATGACGAGACGAGAGTATAAAAATTCCTCATCTTTTCTAATTAGAGAAAAAACTCATTAACCTAATATTGAAAAAGTTGGTTAAAAATGTAACTGCTGAATATTACAGCGTTTAATTAGATTTTATAATACGTATATCGCATAATCGTTATCTCGTAGATTGTAGGCGTGAAGGTTTTCTCTCGTAAACATTTACATTTCATCAGATTTAGTTTCAAGGAAAAAAAGGTGTTGACAATATTATGTTTTTTTATTTCTCCGACTCAAGATATTTCCATCTCAATATGTTAAATGCTTTATTATTAATAATATTATAATAGAAAAGTAAAAAAAGTAACATATAAAAATATTATATCATAAAATACAACACGTACTATTTGAAACATGCTGTAAATTCAACTATTTTTAGTTAAAAATTCAATAATTTTTGGTCAAATATTTATTTAGCTACGGTAGCTTCATTGAATAAAACTGCGACTCATGTGGATGAAATTTGTTTGAAAAGTTTGTACCAGATTTCAAAGATATCGAAGATTTTTGATAGAATTTCAACACATGTTACAGGCGCTTTAATGTAATTTTTGCAGTCGCAATGCATCGTAAAGCGAAGAAGTCGATTTTTGCTATTTCTCAAAATGGTGCACCTAAGCCGGCACCCCCTGGTCCTTAGTCAGCACATAATTTTTTCTGCTCAAATGCAAGAAAAAAGGGCTGGTTATGTAAGTTTTGGGGGGAAACGGATAAAATTAGACCATTTACAATGAAGAAATATGTAGCATATTGTCAATGAGAGAACGCAAAAAATAAAAGGACACCTACCAGAGAAAAGCAGCATGCAGTCAAAAAAACAGTTCAATTAAAAAACAAACAACAAGAGACGAGTGATAATAACAACAAAAACAACAAAAAAAGGTGCCGACTCAGGACTACCTGTTTGGTGCCGACTCAGGACCACTACAAGAATGGAAGAAAATGGAATTCCGTTTGCAGTTTTGGTCGTTTTTCCATATATTTAATTTGTTTATTTTTAATGTTATTTTATACGATCGAAACCAAAATTACGCATTCTAGCGTAAAGTGGTTCGAAGAAAATTTTTATAACAAAAGTTTATAACAAATTTGTAGATCATTTTTGGTTGAACAACTTTTGTCTATTGATTTTTTGTCGTCTCTTCTGTGGTTGTTTCAAAAATTTAATTTTTTCATTTTTAATGCTATTTTTACGATTAAAACAAAAACTACGCTTCTTTAAACAAAATATTTTTTATATATCTCTTTTGTTTGAGCAACTTTTGTCGATTCATTTTTTTTCATATTTTGTGTTTTATGTAGATTTTTTTTATATGCACAATTTTTGTATTTTGATCTTTTTTCATATCTTGCGTAGTTTGACCGCAAAATGGACTTTTGGATTTTTCATTATTTTTTTGTATGATCAAAATTTGAATTTTGGATTTTTCAAAAAATTCGAAAAGTTGGTATGTCAACACATGCACACATACATACAGACAGACACATTCGCGATAACCTGTTTTTCGGATTCAGAAGGTCCTAAAGCGTGGACATTTGACCAAAACGGGGTGGGGGGGGGAGGTCCAATTTTACACAAATCTAATACCTTCTCTGATGAGAATGTAAAAAACGAAAATTAAAAATTTTAAACCAAACAACGCACGATATAAAAAAAGTCAGGAGAAGAAAAACGTTGCTTTTTGAACATTCTACAAGATTGTCATAACAACTTTCTGAATTTTTTTGAAAAATCGAAAATTCCAATTATGATCGCACAAAAAAATAATCAGAAATTCCATTTTGCGGTGAAACTTTACAAGATACGAAAAAAGATGAATCGACAAAAATTGTGCATTCAAAAAAGATCCACAAATTTTTTGAAACTCACTTTTTGATAGGACGCGTAGTTTTTTTTTTAAATTCGTAAAAAATAGCATTGAAAATCAAAACATTTAATTTTCAGAAAATTGAAACAAGCTATAAAAAAAATAATGAGACGAAAATTGTTCAGCCAAAAAAGAGCTGCAATGTTTTTATGAAATCCTGTTATGAAAATATATTGAAAATACAAAAACTACCTACTTGGAAAAAGGACACAAGCTACAATAACATTAAAGCCTAAGGAGTTTTAACAAAAGAGAATTCACAATAACCAAATCACAGTTGTCGATGCTTTGACGGCTTCTCCAATGCGAATTGTTTCTTATACATGAAATACTACTTTATACTGATAACATTATTGTTTAAACAATTCATTATTGTTTGCAGCAATTTTCTCGTAAAATAGAGTTGAAATTATACATTGTTTAAACAATTATGCTGACAGCTGCGCAGGCACCAAAATATATCAATAATAATAGGAATATATATAATTTGTGATACGAAATGAATATTGCAAATTACTATTTATTTGTTGAGTTCCATTGTTTTTTGGTTATATGAATATAATTTTCCTCAGACTAATCTAATTATACCAATATGTAATTATAGTTATCACTGAACTTCAAGGTTTTACTCTAATTTCCAATACATTTATTTTAAATAGCGTTCACTTTCTGAGAATATTAAGTAAGAGTATCAATCCGTTCATCCACCCGTGTAACAGACATTAATATTCTTCCAAACACGTTCTCCCCCCAAAAAGCTGTATCATAATATATCGATGACCCCTTACCAGTTACTTGTAACATTTCAATCCTAATTCGGATCAACAAACAATATTATATTTTCGCTTTACATTTGAAAAAAATTAAATTATTGGTGTAAAGGAATCTGGCTGACATGCACTATTCTAAAATTCGTTCGGATTGGGCGATCCCTCCCTAGGGGAGCTTCTTTTACTTCTCTTGAGGTCATTTCGGCAATCCTTCCGCTGTACATGTTTATTTTTACCCGTTTTTGATATCCAGTTCTTTTTGTATGTATTCCACGAAGTTTTCTATTACCTTGCAATATTGCAAACACGTCACCATCAGACGTTGATAACACAGTTTGTTCTCCGCTTGGCATCGGACCAAGGATCTGATGTTCCCCTTTCATTTCAATTGGTTTATCGCGAGGAAAAGTGTATCTTCGGATTTCGAAAAAGCGGTTCGGATTCGCCTTAGGAATAAGTCGAATAAATCGAAGTTCTTCAAGTTCAAATCCAAGTATGTATAAAAAAGGGCGAATGGCAGGAGGAGACCTGGACCTGACACGAAGAGAAGGTTCGGCAGGGGGAGAAGCCTCGACTGGAAAATGAGATCTGGCAGGAAGAAATATTATTTAAAATTATAAGAAATATTGAAATAGTAATATTTAAGAAATGGAAAAGACCTTTTAGGAGAATGAGGCCTGTCAGGAACATACGAAGGTCCGGAACGAGGAGCAATAGGAATAGGTTCGCCATTAGGCAAACATTCGAATTGTGAACCTAACTCTGAAAGAAGAAATAGAGGATTCAATTTTCTTTATGTATTCTCCTGCGCCATATTTTGCCGAAAATTGATTTATTTTTCCGGCATCGCAAGAATTCATGCAGGAGGGCAAAAGGGGATTGTCATAATCCGGAAAATTTTGCCAGAGATGAATTTTTAGCTTGTTGGATTAAGCTTTGAATTCTTTGTAATTCTTCAGAGTCCCGTCGACAAAAAAAATTTCGTTGAAGATCAAATATGCCGGAACAGAAAATTAAAATCCGGCCTATTTTGAAGGAAAGCAATAATCGACTTAAATTATTCCCAAACTAGACAATTACATGTTGGTATATCATGAATCCCTTAGGCAGGACATAAAATTTTGCGTAGTCCGATACACATTGTGTATTCAGGATTTTAAAGCATATTGTCCGGAATCAAAAAGTGTGCGGCGGAAAATTAGCTTTACTTTCTAAGAATAATTTCCAATTTCCTTGAATTTTTTTAACACGAAGCAATCATACATCCTGAGTTACAGCTAAATCCCATTCCGACACGAAAATTCCCGTGATCAGTTGACGTGGCCTATACCAGTTGGGAGTGTTCCATATGGTACGAATTTTGTATCAATCGGAACACTTTTTGAATTCCGTTTTTTATAGCACACTGATTCTGGATTCGCCCGAAAGTAATTCAAATTAAATTCGTACTTATATAAGACAAACTCAAATAAATCTTGAAAGAAAATAGCAGTTAGGATAGAATTTATAATAAATCGCACAAATTCCGATTTGAGTATAGCTTAGAAATATACTTGCAATTATAAATCTATTATATTATTGTACCCACCAATAAAATTGAGGATAACCGCTATAGATAATGCAAGAGTAGAAACGATCCTCATCTTTTCCGAATAGAGGAAAATTTGATCAATGTGTTAATGAAGTATTGTAATAACAATTTAACTAATTAATAGTTGGGCACTCCATTCAAATACATAACACATAATTCTATAGTCGTTATCTCACAGTTAATTGACGTCAAGTTTCTCCTTATCAGATATTTACATTTCATTAGAAGCAATTTCAAGAAATAACATCTAGACTAACAATTTATATAGTATCTGCTATAATAACATTTTTAAATGTAAAAAAATTTAATATATTAGGAGTACAAATAAGTTCTACCCCTTTAAGCAACTTTTTTTTTATTTACAAAAATCTAACAAAATGCAAGTACTAATTAATATAGTGGCCATTGGCTTCTACTACTCTTCGCCAACCCTCAGGCAATTGATGGATTCCATGGTGAAAGAAGGCTTGATCTTTTGACGCTATAATGTCATTCACCATTTTTCGCACTTCAGCTTCAATTTGAATGTGGTGTTCGCCTAAGCTGTTTTGTAACGAGCGAAAAAGGTCGTAGTCGGACGGGGCCATGTCTGGAGAGTAAGCCGGATGCGGCAGAATTTTCCATTGCAATTCTTCTATGGTTTGGTCGACCACGGAACTTCAATTTGGCCTAGCGTTGTTGCTGTGATCTTTGTCCATGCCCAGAATATGATCTGTTCTCTTGGATTTTCTTCGCCAAACGATTCAGTTGACAAGAGTAACATTGCAATGGGAAATTCTGCCACATCCAGCTTACTCTCCAGATATTGCCCCGTCTGATTACCACCTTTTTCGCTTATTACAAAACAGCTTAGCTGAACACCAAATTCAAATTGAAGCTGAAGTGCGAAAAATGGTGAATGACTTTATAGCGTCAAAAGATCAACCCTTTTTCCATTTAATCCATTAATTGCCTGAGCGTTGGCGAAGAGTAGTAGTAGCCAATGGTCACTAGATTAAATGATACTTGCATTTTATTAGATTTTTATAAATAATAAAAAGAGTTGCTTAAAACGGTTAGTATTTGTGCAACTAATAGTTTCTACAAAATATGTGCAAAAAGTTGCAAAATTCAATTTCATCCTTTGGACGTTGATAATATGATTTTTTGTTCCTCGGATGGCATGAGGCCATAGACCTGATTTTCTCCTTTTTATTGAACTGTTCCATTGCAGAAGAGCGTATCTTTGAATTTCAAATAGCCGGTTTGGATTCATTTTAGGGATGAGCAGAATAAATCCAACCTGTACAAAATTATATCCAAGCACGAAAAAATAAGATGCCTGACAGGCATTTTCAAAAGCTGACAGACATTTTTAAAAGAAAACCACGTCCTCGCAGTAAAGAACCGTCATTCCCCGGCATTCCCCTTCGGATCAATGTTTAATTTACATCTTTAGATGTGCACTTTAAGAAAAAGAATCCCCATTTTGATATATTTCTTGACGCATATTCATGTTTTGTTATTTTTTCAGAAATGCTCACCATCAAATTCTTAAAAAATCTGTTAACATATATTTTCGCATTCATGTATGTGTGTACAGAAAAGGTGAGAAGAATTTTCCGGAAGACGAAGAAATGTGTGTGGGTTCAATGGAAGTGAACATGAGAAAGGAGGAAAACCAGTGGAGTAAAAAGTGTATGCACAAAAAGTGACACATGTTCAAACGAGTATGAGGATTAGCTGGGCTGATTGTGAGAGTAACAGAGAGAAGAAACTGAGGTAGGAGTAGTGTTGGCACACTGCCGCAGCGAAATGAGTGACGGGAACAAGCGAATGATAAAAGCAGAGGATGCGATAACGAAAGCTTAGAAGCAGACAGTGAAGATGCTGGCAAAACGTGAGGTTCAGTTCATAACGAACCTGAAGGAAGATCGGGAGATAGAAAAGGCGCTACAGAAAATGAAAAGTGAGATTGATAGGAGGAGTTTTGAGGAAAAACTACAAAATCTGGTGACAAGGTGTGAGCAGCTTAACTCAAAGCTGAAGCAAGTACAGAGTAGAAAGAAAAAGAGACAAATAATAGAGATTGGATGTCAGACTGGAGAAGAAGAGAAAACGTGAAAGGACCAGTCGAAGAAGTTGTCGTGAGAAGAATGGGAGAAAGAGAGGGAAGAGAGAGCGCGAAGGAGAAGGAACCTGAAAGTGCTGGGAGCAAGAAAGAAGGATAATGAAGTAACAAATGCAGTGGGTATCTTGAACGCGCATACGAAGATATTGAGGATTCCCAATTCTAGCAAACTAGAAGGAAAGATGCTGCTACAGCTGAAGACGTGGGAGACAAGAATAGTTTGAGAGGCTCAGCTCTGCGGATAGAAGAACAGGAGGAAATTCAGGAATGGCTGAGTGGGGAAAAGAGAAAAATGGAAATAGCGGGGGAAGAAGTAGAACTAAGATTCATAATTGTGAAGGTAGGGGAGATGATATGGAATTGAAGCGAGACGAATGTAGAAATGTTAGTGACAGGAACGATAACAGATGCAAAGAAGGCTGATAGAGAGCCTTTACCCTTTCATGAATTCGCTAAAAATGCAATTGGAAGGTTAAAATTCTTTGTAGGTTTTTGCTACCTTAGGATGAACATTTGACATCAATTTCAGCCTGATACGAGCGGAGACCGATTTTCCATGCTTACCCGGCTGTACCCTTTATTTCTTCAATAAATGTAAAGTGTGATATATACATAAAAGCATGAAAAGCCAAAATTGACAAAATAACACTCAAATCACATGATCTTCCTTAAAATGCCTGGCAGCTCCTTCAGCGTGCCGGAAATATGTGCTTTTTAAAAAACCGGGGAAAAAATTGTCGGTACTGGTAATTTTTTTCACCAATACCGACAATGTATACTTTCAATGTGGAAATACTTTAATCGATTACGAAGCGCGAGACACGTGATGAGAATGTGATCATTAAGGCCAAGCAGATTTTTTCCTCCAATCTGACTCTGATGAAATGCAAATGTCTGACAAGAATAACCTTGACACATGTAATAGAAAAGATAACAACTCCACGATATATGTATAATATATAATCAAATGAAGCACTAGAATATTTATCAGTTACATTGTTGAGACAATTTTTCATTAATACGCTGATTACTTTTTCCAATAATTAGAAAATATGAGGATTGTTTCAGCTGTCGTATTATTCTTGGCGGCCCTGCTCAATTTTATTGGTGAATATAATAATATGATATATATCTATAATTTTATGTACATTTTTTAAGCTATACTCGTGCCATATGGTACACTCATTGTGAACACCTTACTTTAAACAATGAAACGTCTTAAGGTAAATGAGAAATACAAAGAAAACTAGGGTTCTTTATCAGGACACAGAAAAAACAGAAATGAATTTTGGATCCGGGTGATTTTCTAGTACATAAAGTTGAATTTTTGTGCATCGGAACAAATCAAGATTTAGTAGAGTTGGTACAGTAACCATTTCCAATGTGGTGGGTTAATTTTTTTTGCATGTAAATATTACTCTGAAATCGCTGTATGGATTAAATTTTTTTTCTGATAACTAATTAATGCTAACTAATTGTTCCAAAGGAACTCAAAGTAGTAGTTTTCCTAGTCATTTTTATATAGAACTTATTTTCAGCCTCGACTCGCTTTGCAGATTTTACAAGATAATGATGCAGCGTTTACTTTATAATATAAATTAAATAACATTTCCACTTCATTATTAATAAAGATTTTAACATTAGGTCAAAACCAGTTGCTTTCAACAAAAAAGGACGAATTTTCTCACGAAATAGTTAAAACCTTAACAAAGACAGATTAATTTTGATAGCATTAATTAATTGTCAGTTACATTTTAACCAAAGAAGATTAAATTTCTGTCCAGAAATAAACTTTTAAATGAGATAAGGGAATTTCTCATAAAACAGTTAGAATATCAACCAAGAAAGATTATTACGTCAAGGAAAGAAAACAATTTTTTACAAACAATAGTTATATTTTCTTATTTTATTCTTCACATTCAGTTCGTATTTAAGTCGAGAAACGACAAAAGCGGTAAAAAGAAGAATAGGGATAGACTGGGAAGCCTCCGATAAATAAATAGAAATATTAGGTCAGAAAATAAAATTCATTTTCAAAGTGCAAACTTTTTGATTTCGGAATATAGACCTTTAAGTCCGGACCACACCAAGTATGTCGGACTACGCAACATTTAAGCTCCGCATAAGCGGTTCATGGTAAACCAAACATACTGTTGTCTACTTTGATAAAAATTTGAGGTCGAGTACTGCCTTCTAAAAAAATATACACAATTCCAAAGAATTGAAGGTTATTCCAAAAAATGTATTCCAACCATTTTTGTAGGAGCTGCACTAGATAAAACTCCGGTCTCCAAATTGTGTAATAAATACAGTCAATGCAGTTTTTTTGTTGCAGAGTGGAGCTTACAGTTTGAGTGTTTGCCTAATGGCGAGCCTATTCCTCGTATTCCTCGTTCCGGACCTTCTTCTTCTCAAGACAGATATCATTCTCCTGAAAGGTCTCTTCCATTTATTTATTTAATTATTAAGAATAACTATATCATTATCTCTCTTCTTTATATTTCTATTCTTGATAATAGGAAATGTGATCTTAGTTTATCATCCAATGTTTTTAGTTTTTATTTAAATATTTATTCTAATTAGAAAAAACATTTCTTGCTGACAGACCTCATTCTTCGGTGAGGTCTTTTCCTCCCGCCGAGCCTCATCTTCGTGCCAGGTCCAGGTCTCCTGCTGCCCGGTATTCTTCTTTACGCGTACTTGGATATACACTTGCAGAACTTAGATTTATTCGGCCTATTCCCAAAGCGAGTCCAATTCGGTTATTCGAAATTCGAAGATGGAGTTTTCCTTCCGATAAACAAATTCATTTAAAAGGTGGTCTTAAAGCCCGTCTGCCCATGCCAAGCGAAGAACAAAAGGATATTATCAACGTCCAATGGTGACGTATTTGCAATATTGGATACCAGTACGGGTAGAATACTTCGTGGAATGTATACATCAAGAACTGGTATTCAGAAAAGAGCAAAAATAAACATAGACAGCGGTGAGGTTGACGAAATGACTTCAGACAAAATAAATGAATCTCCCTCAGGCTCAATCCTGAAGAATTTTAGAAAAGTGATTTTAAACCAGATTCCTTAATACCAACAATTAAATTTGACAAAATGTAAATTCAAAATACCATATTGTTGTTGATCCGAAGTAGCATAAAAATGTTACAAGTAACTGGTAAGGGGTCATGCATAAATTATGTAACAGCTTCTTTTTGTTGCGGGAGGTTGTTTCGAAAAATGGTACTATCTGTTACAAAGGTGGAGGAAAAGAATTGATATTCCAATGAAATATGTTTAGAAAATCAATGCTATATAAAATACATGTATAAAAATTATCGTACAACGTTGATGTTTAGTAATAACCATAATTACGTATCGGTATAATCAGATTAGGATTTTGATTTCTTTAATTTTATTATTTAAATATTTACTCTAATCAGAAATATCATTTCTTGCTGACAGACCTCATTCTTCGGTCAGGTCTTCTCCTCTCGCCGTGCCTCATCTTCGTGCCAGGTCCAGGTCTCCTGCTGCCAGGTATTCTTCTTTACGCGTGCTTGGATATACACTTGCAGAACTTAAATTTATTCGGCTTATTCCCAAAGCGAGTCCGAATCGGTTATTCGCAATTCGAAGATGGAGTTTTCCTTCAGATAAAGAAATTTATTTAAAAGGAGGACGTAATGCCCGTCTGCCCATGCCAAAGGAAGAACAAAGTGTATTATCAACATCCAGTGGTGACGTACTTGCAATTTTGGACACATCTACTAGTAGAATACTTCGTGGAATGTACACATCAAAAAATGGTCTCCAAAAACGAGCAAAAATAAACATGAGCAGTGGTAACGTTGAGGGAATGACCTCAGAAGAAATTGATGAATTTCCCGTAGGCAGAGATAAGCAAATCAGAAAGAATTTTAGCATAGTGTGTGTAAATCAGATTCCTTCACATCAATAATTTAATTGGGAAAAATGTAAAACCTAATTATAATATTGTTGGTGATCTGAAGTAGGTTGAGAGTATGTCCTGTAACTAGTAAAAAGTCTTCAATAAATTATAATACTGCCCTTTTTCTTGGGGTCAGGGTGTTCGGGAAAATGTGAATATGTTTGATAAAGGATGAGAGTGTAATTAATACTTTTGCCTAATATTTTCAGCAAATGAAGTTGAAGTTTTGTAATAATCACAATTACATCTCGTTATAATTAGACTATCATTTTGATTTTTTTCTATCCTCCTGTAGAAAAATATCCATAAAAACCATAACATTAAATCTGTTTAAATTTTCACAAGAGTTTCATGAAAATTATGTTCATATAACCTTAAAAAACAAATAAACTAAATGCTCGGATCCTCCTTGGGATGGCCGCGGTGTGCCTAATACGCTCACTTTACAAAAAATGCCTATAACTGAATTTGTTTATCGGAAGGAAAACTCCATCTTCGAATTTCGAATAACCGATTCGGACTCGCTTTGGGAACAAGCCGAATAAATCTAGGTTCTGCAAGTGTATATCCAAGTACGTGTAAAGAAGAATACCTGGCAGCAGGAGACCTGGACCTGGCACGAAGATGAGGCTCGGCGGGAGGAGAAGACCTGACGGAAGAATGAGGTCTGTCAGCAAGAAATGTTATGTCTAATTAGAATAAATATTTAAATAAAAATTAAATACATTCGATGATAAACTAAGATCAGATTTCCTATTATCAAGAATATAAATATACAGAAGAGAGATAATGATATAGTTATTCTTAATAATTAAATAAATAAACGGAAGAGACCTTTCAGGAGAATGATATCTGTCTTGAGAAGAAGAGGGTCCGGAACGAGGAATACGTGGAATAAACTCGCCATTAGGCAAACACTCAAACTGTAAGCTCCACTCTGCAACAAAAAAACTGCATTGAGTATATTTATTACAGAATTTGGAGACCGGAGTTTTATCTAGGGCAGCTCCTACATAAATGGTTGGAATACATTTTTTTGAATAACCTTCAATTGTTTGGAATTCTTTAACTCCTACCAAAAATCCAAAATACTGAAATTGTGTATATTTTGTCAGAAGGTAGTACTCGACCTCAAATTTTTATCAAAGTAGACAACAGTATGTTGGTTTACCATGCACCCCTTATGCGGGGCTTGAATGTTCGGTGGTAAGACATACTTGGTGTAGTCCGGACTTAAAGGTCTATATTCCGAAATCAAAAAGTATGTGCTGGAAAATGAATTTTATTTTCTGACCTAATACTTTGAAAGTATTGAAAATAAATCCTAATGTTCACGTAAACATTCTTTAAATTATACAAATTCCTATTTATTTATCGGAGGCTTCCCAGTCTTTCTCTATCCTCCTTTTTACGCATTTTCCAGTTTCCCGCTTAAAACTAAATGTGAAGAACGGAATAAGAAAATATAACTATTCTTCGTAGAAAATTGTTTTCTTTCTTCCACGTAATAATCTTTCTTGATTGATATTCTAACTGTTTTATGAGAAATTCCCCTATCTGATTTAAAAGTTTATTTCTGGACAGAAATTTGATCCTTTTTGGTTAAAATGTAACTGAACATTAATTATTGCAATCAAAATTAATCTGTGTTTGTTAAGGATGCAACTATTTTGGGAAAAATTCGTCTTTTTGTTGTTGAATGCAACTGTTTTTAACCTAATGTTAAAATCTTTAATAATAATAAAGTAGAAATGTTATTTAATATATATTATAAAGTAAACGCTGCATCATTATCTTGTAAAATCTGCAAAGCGAGTCGAGGCAGAAAATAAGTTCTATACAAAAATGACTAGGAAAACTAATACTTTGGGTTCCTTTGGAAGAATTTATCATTTTGTGTCCCTTTTTAGCAAATGAGGTTCCTTTTTGTTGCAGCTCCCTTGGAAGCAAAAATTAGTTAGCAGGAAAAAAAAATGTTATCTATGCAGCGATTTCAGAGTAATATTTACCTGCAAAAAAATTACCTCAACATGTTAATATTAACCCACCACATTGGAAATGGTTACCGTAACAACTCTACTGAATCTTGATTTCTTTCGATGCACAAAAATTCAACTTTATGTACTAGAAAATAACCTGGATCCAAATTACACTTCTGTTTTTTCTGCGTCCTGATAAAGAACCCTAGTTTTCTTTGTATTTCTTATTAACCTTTAGACGTTTCATTGTTTAAAGTAAGGTGTTCACAATGAGTGTACCATATGGCACGAATATATTTAAAAAAATGTACATAAAATTATAGATATATATCATATTATTATATTCACCAATAAAATTGAGCAGGGCCGCCAAGAATAATACGAGAGCAGAAACAATCCTCATCTTCAATAATTATTGGAAAAAGTAATCAGCTTATTAATGAAAAATTGTCTCAACAATGTAACTGATAAATATTCTAGTGCTTCATTTGATTATATATTATACATATATCGTGGAGTTGTTATCTTTTCTATTACATGTGTCAAGGTTATCCTGGTCAGACATTTGCATTTCATCAGAGTCAGATTTGAGGAAAAAATCTGCTTGGCCTTAATGATCACATTCTCATCACGTGTCTCGCGCTTTGCAATCGATTAAAGTATTCCCACATTGAGTGTATACATTGTCGGTATTGGTGAAAAAAATTACCAGTACCGACAATTTTTTTCCGGTTTTTTAAAAAGCACATATTTCAGGCATGCTGAAGGAGCTGTCAGGCTTTTTAAGGAAAGATCATGTGATATAAGTGTTATTTTGTCAGTTTTGGCTTTCGATGCTTTTATGTATATATCACACTTTATATTTATTGGAGAAATGAAGGGTACAGCCGGGTAGGCATGGCAAATCGGTCCGCGCTCGTATCAGGCTGAAATTTATGTCAAATGTTCATCCTAAGGTAGAAAAAAACTACAAAGAATTTTAACCTTCCAATTGCATTTTTATCGAATTCATGAAAGGGTAAAGGCTCTCTATCAGCCTTCTTTGCATCTGTTATCGTTCCTGTCACTAAAATGTATACATTCGTCTCGCTTCAATTCCATATCGTCTCCCCTACCTTCACAATTATGAATCTTAGTTCTACTTCTTCCCCGCTATTTCCATTTTTCTCTTTTCCCCACTCAGCCATTCCTGAATTTCCTCCTATTCTTCTATCCACAGAACTGAGCCTCTCAAACTATCCTTGTCTCCCACGTCTTCAGCTGTAGGAGCATCTTTCCTTTTACTTTTGTAGATTTGGGAATCCTCAATACCTTTGTATGCGCGTTCAAGATACCCACTACATTTGTTACTTCATTATCCTTGTATTTTCGCTTGTATAGCATTTGAGTTTCTTTCTCCTTCGCGCTCCTTCTTCCCTCTCATTCTCCCATTCTTCTGCCGACAGGTTCTTCGACTGGTCCTTTCACCTTTTCTCTTCATCTCCAGCCTGACATCCAATCTCTATCATTTCTCTCTTTTCCTTTCTACTCTGTACTTCCTTCATCTTTGAGTTAAATTGCTCACACTTTGTCACCAGATTTTGTAGTGTTTCCTTGAAACTCCTCCTATCAATCTCACTATTCATTTTCTGTAGCGCTTCTTCTATCTCCTAGTCCTCCTTCAGGTTCGTTATGAACTGATCCTCACGTTTTGCCAACATCTTCACTGTCAGCTTCAAAGCTTTCGTTATCGCATCCTCTGCTTTTATCATTCGCTTGTTTCCATCACCCATTTTGCTTCGGCAGTGTGCTAACACTACTCCTACCTCAGTTTTCTCTCTCTGTTACTCTCACAAATCAGCCCAGCTGATCCTTATACTCGTTTGAACATGTGCCACTTTTTGTGCATACACTTTTTACTCCACTGCTTTTCCTTCTTTCTCATGTTCACTTCCACTGAACCCACACACATTTCTTCGCCTTCCGGAAAATTCTTCTCACCTTTTGTGTACACACAAACATGAATTCGAAAATATATTTTAACAGATTTTTAAAGAATTTGACGGTGATCATTTGTAAAAAAATAACAAAACATGAAAATGCGTCAAGAAATAGAGCAAAATGGGGCTTCTTTTTCTTGAAGCGCACATCTGAGGACGTAAATGAAACATTGATCAGAAGGGAAATGCCGGGGAATGATGGTTTTTTACTGCATCGGACCACAACTTAAAATATTGCAGGTACTTATGAGCAGCTTCTAAAAGGATCCTGTCTGATTCAGATAAAGCAAAACCTTGATGTTCGTTGTTAGTGGCACACGGAAACTTCAAAGATTCTTTCAGCTGCACTCCTTTGCCTGTCATAACATCTGTTGAATTCCATATAATCTTCATGTCACTTCCTGGCGCTAGCTGTTTACGTTTGAAGTAAGGCAACAACAGTCTGATTTGCGCCCTAATTATTGCTTACTGTATTTTATTTTTAGGAACAGTGTCCTGAACTTTTTCAGATGAGATTCATTTTTCATGTTAGTCAAATCAATTTCCACTCCAGTGTTCGTATTTCCATCATCTTCATCCTCTTCAGTGTCATCAATAATTTGTTCGATGTCGTTCTTGTTTATCAAGTTCAGTTTTTGCAGAAAATCTAGTATGGAAAAATTTTCCACGTGGGCTATGCATAGAAGTGCTGGCTTTCTTTGTCAAAAGTAACACCATCTTCATTTATAATTACTGATAATTCCGCTATAAAATTAGTGCTGTTCCCGGCATTTGCTAATATTATTCCTTGAACTTTTGTTATCAATTTGTCTTCCTTCAAAAATCTGTTTTTAGCAATGTCTTTTCTGGTATGGGATCCGTTGGATGGAATTAAATCTAAAGCGATAGAGTGTAAATCCCAATTATCGTCATTTAATGACCTATTATAAATAGTAAAAAGTTAGGAAATTGAAGGTACCTGTTAGGCTAATTTTTAGCCTCAAGTTCGAAAATTTATGTTCAAGAATAAATTAAATTGAAGAATAGATTATAGGAAAAATTTAATCTTTTGCTATTCTTTTTTATTCTATTATTTCTTGATCACTGTAAGAAGTTTGAAAAATATCCGTCTGCGAAATCTAATTGAGTTCTGAAAATAAGCTTCTCAGAATGGGTTTTTGTTTTTAATTCATTATATGGTATGGCCAACGGCCATACCACGCTGAAAAACCCAGTTCTCGTCAGATCACTGAAGTTAAGCAGCGTTGGACGCGGTTAGTACTTGGATGGGTGACCATTCAAGAATACTGACATGAGTGCTGTTGGCACATCGTGGGTGTGGTGAGCCCACACTTGTAGTTATTTATAACTACAAGAAAAACCTAGAAACACTACCCGAATCGGGTAGTGTCACGCCTACCCTGAAAGGGAAATGGTTTAATGGTATATATATGTATATTTGTTGTTTTTAATAATACAGTCCAGGCCCAGGTCTCCTCCTGTCAGGCATCTTTTTTCTTTCGTGCTTGGGGATATAAGTTTGTACAGGTTAGATTTATTCTGCTCATCCCTAAAATGAATCCAAACCGGCTATTCGAAATTCAAGGATACGCTCTTCCTGCAATAGAACAGTTCAATAAAAAGGAGAAAATCAGGTCCATGGCCTCATGCCATCCGAAGAACAAATCGTATCATCAACGTCCAAGGGATGAAATTAAATTTTGCAACTTTTTGCACATATTTTGTAGAAATTATTAGGTGTACAAATAAGTTCTACCCGTTTAAAGCAACTCTTTTTATTATTTATAAAAATCTAACAATATGCAAGTATCATTTAATATAGTGACCAATGGCGGAAGAAGGGTTGATCTTTTGACGCTAGAAAGTCATTCACTATTTTTCGCACTTCAGCTTCAATTTGAATCTGGTGTTCAGCTAAGCTGTTTTGTAGCAAGCGAAAAAGGTGGTAATCGCACGGGGCAATTTCTGGAGAGTAAGCCGGACGTGGCAGAATTTCCTATTGCAATCTGACTCTTTTCAACTGAATCGTTTGGCGAAGAAAATCCAAGAGAACAGATCATATTCTGGGCATGGACGAAGATCACAGCACAACGCTAGGCCACATTGAAGTTCCGTGGTCGGCCAAACCATAGAAGAGTTGCAAACGAAAATTCTGCCGCATCCGGCATACTGTCCAGACATTGCCCCGTTCGACTACCACCTTTTTCGCTCGTTAGAAGACAGCTTAATTGAACACCAAATTCAAATTGAAGCTGAAGTGCGGAAAATGGTGAATGACTTTCTAGCGTCAAAAGATCAACCCTTCTTCCGCCATTGGTCACTATATTAAATGATACTTGCATATTGTTAGATTTTTATAAATAATAAAAAGAGTTGCTTTAAACGGGTAGAACTTATTTGTACACCTAATAATTTCTACAAAATATGTGCAAAAAGTTGCAAAATTTAATTTCATCCCTTGGACGTTGATGATACGATTTGTTCTTCGGATGGCATGAGGCCATGGACCTGATTGAATTGGTGAATGACATTATAGCGTCAAAAGATCAAGCCTTCTTTCTCCATGGAATTCATTAATTGCCTGAGGGTTGTCGTAGAGTACTAAAAGCCAATGGCCACTATATTAATTAATACTTGCATTTTGTTAGATTTTTGTAAATGAAAAAAAATTGCTTAAAATGGGTAAAACTTGTTTGCACACCTAATTTATTAATTTTTTTTTTAACTTAGAAATGTTATTATAGCAGATACTATATAAATTGTTAGTCTAGATATTTTTTCTTCAAATTGCTTCTAATGAAATGTAAATATCTGATAAGGAGAAACTTGACCTCAATTAACTGTGAGATAACGACTATAGGATTATGTGTTATGTAATCGAATGGAGTGCCAAACTATTCATTAGTTAAATTGTTAATACAATTCTTCATTAATACATTATTAAATTTTCCTTTAATTGAAAAATATGAGGATCGTTTCTACTCGTGTATTATCCATAGCGGTTTTCCTCAATTATATTGGTGAGTACAATAATATAATACATTTATAATTGCAAGTATATTTCCAGGCTATACGCAAATTGGAATTTGTGCGATTTATTATACATTCTACACTAACTGCTATTTTCTTTCAAGATTTATTTGAGTTTGTCTTATATAATTACGAATTTAATTTGAATTAATTTCGGGCGAATCCAGAATCAGTGTGCTATAAAAGACGGAATTCAAAAAGTGTTCCGATTGATACAAAATTCGTACCGTATGGAACACTCCCAACTGGTATAGGCCACGTGAACTGATCACGGGAATTTTCGTGTCGGAATGGGATTTAGCTGTAACTCAGGATATTTGATTGCTTGGTTTTAAAAAAACTTGAGGGGAATGGGGGAAACACTGCGAAGCATGCGATGAATAGATAGGAATTTTCATAATTTATTGACTAAAGAATAATAGTTTAAATGAACACTAGAGTTTATTTTCAATACTTTTAAAATATTAGGTTAGAAAATTGGCAATTATTCTTAGAAACTAAAGCTTGTTTTCCACCGCACACTTTTTGATTCCAGACAATATGCTTTAAAATCCTGAATACACAATGTGTTTCGGACTACGCAAAATTTTATGTCCTGCCTAAGGGATTCATGATATACCGACATGCAATTGTCTAGTTCAGGAATAATTTAGGTCGATTATTGCTTTCCTTTCAAATATGCCGGATTTTAATTTCCTGTTCCGGCATATTTGATTGTCAACGAAATTTTTTTGTCCACGGGACTCTAAAGAATTGCAAAGAATTTAAAGCTTATTCCAACAAGGTGAAAATTCATATCTGGCAAAATTTTCCGGATTATGACAATACCCTGTTGCCCTCCTGCATGAATTATTGCGATGCCGGAAAAAGAAATCAATTTTCGGCAAAATATGACGCAGGAGAATACATAAGAAAAATTCAATCCTCTGTTTCTTGTTTCAGAGTTAGGTTCACAATTCGAATGTTTGCCTAATGGCGAACCTATTCCTATTGTTCCTCGTTCCGGACCTTCGTATGTTCCTGACAGGCATCATTCTCCTAAAAGGTCTTTTCCATTTCTTAAATATTACTACTTCAATATTTCTTATAATTTTAAAGAATATTTCTTCCTGCCAGATCTCATTTTCCAGTCGAGCCATCTCCCCCTGCCGAACCTTCTCTTCGTGTCAGGTCCAGGTCTCCTCCTGCCATTCGCCCTTTTTTATACATACTTGGATTTGAACTAGAAGAACTTAGATTTATTCGACTTATTCCCAAGGCGAATCCGAACCGCTTTTTCGAAATCCGAAGATACACTTTTCCTCGCGATAAACCAATTGAAATGAAAGGGGAACATCAGATCCTTGGTCCCATGCCAAGCGGAGAACAAACTGTGTTATCAACGTCTGATGGTGACGTCTTTGCAATATTGCAAGGTAATAGAAAGCTTCGTGGAATATATACAGAAAGCACTGGATATCAAAAACGCGTAAAAATAAACATGTACAGCGGCAGGATTGCCGAGATGATCTCAGCAGAAATAAAAGAAGCTCCCCTAGGGAAGGATCGCCCAATCCGAAAGAATTTTAGAATAATGCATGTCAACCAGATACCTTCACACCAATAATTTAATGAAAGAAAAATGTGAAGCTAAAATATAATAGTGTTTGTTGGTCCGAATTAGGATTAAAATGTTACAACTAACTGGTGAGGGGTCATCAATATATTTTGATACCAATTTTTTTGGGGGAGAGGGTGTTCGGGAGAATATTATTATCTGTTACACAGATGGATGAAGGGATTGATACTCTTACTTAATATTCTCAGAAAGTTAACTCTATTTAAAATAAATGTATTGGAAATTAGAGTAAAACCTTGAAGTTCAGTGATAACTATAATTACATATTGGTATAATTAGATTAGTCTGAGGAAAATTATGTTCATATAACCAAAAAACAATTGAACTCAAAAAATAAACAGTAATTTGCAATATTTATTCAGTATCAAAAATTATTTATATTCTTATTATTATTGATATATTTTGGTTCCTGCGCAACTGGCAGCATAATTGTTTACACAATTTATTGTTTGAACTCTATTCTACGAGAAAATTGCGACAAACAATAATACATTTTTTAAACAATGTATGTAATCATATAATTATCAGTATAAAGTAGTATATCATGTATTAGAAACAATTCGCATTGAAGAAGCCGTCAAAGCATCGACAACTGTGATTTGGTGATTGTGAATTCTCTTTCGTTAAAACTCCTTCGGCTTTAGCGAACACATTATCATCACGTAATCTCTTTTTTGTATTAAATTTTATTAACATCTACCCTGAAAAATGTATCATTTCAATAAAATTATATTATTACAATTCATAATATCAAACGGCGATACCACGCTGAAAAAACCAGTTCTCGTCAGATCACTGAAGTTAAGCAGCGTTGAACGCGTTTAGTACTTGAATGGGTGACCATTCGAGAATACTGCGTGCTGTTGGCATATCGTGGGTGTGGTGAGCCCACACTTGTAGTATTTATTTACTGCAAGAAACTATCCACCTAGAAACACTACCCGAATCGGGTAGTCTCACGCCTACCCTGAAAGGGAAATGGCTTAATGGTATACTAATGGTATAATATGCATTGGTATTCAAACATACGTATCTTCATTGTCTTGTTTTTATAACTGAAAAAAGTACGCACCCTCTAAGAAAAAAAAACAATTTGTATATATATATATATATATATATATATATTTGTATATATAGTTAAAAGTTGGTCATAAGGACAACCGCAGGATTTCGCCGGGAGCGGGTGCTAATCTGAAAAATTGCACCCGCTCCCAGCGAAATCGCGGTAAAATTTCAGCTGTAACCACGTCTCACGACCGTGAGATAGGTGGAGATAGGTGTATATATATATATATATATATTCGGTTTCGGTTTCGATTCCTTTGGCATAGAACCGAAGGGCCTATGACAAAGCCACCGAACGCGTCCTCGGGTTGCGGATAGAGGGTTCCTGTACCAAGGGTTTCTGCTGAATATGGTTACAATAATTAATAAGCAGTCGCGGACAATTGTCCAGGGATGGTCCCAAAGGAATAACTCCTAAGCGAAGGCGTAACAACCGTGCCGAAAGCTGAATGGCACCTGGGTTAGGTGTCTCAAACGGTGACTCTGGGATACCGGGCGACCTCTCAGAGTATCAGCCTTATCCTTGCACGCGGGGCTCTACAAGGACGGACTAACCCTTTCCCTAGCTTACTCGTGGGAACAACAATGAAACCACCAAAACACCAAAATGTTGTAGATGCGGTTCCAGACAATCGAACGCGCAGAGCACCCGACAATGGTTCGGCAAACAATGCCGATCAGCCTAGAGTTCGGGGTGCTAAAAATAATTTAGATGGAAACACGACGACGAACCGGCGAAACGCCCACATTGAGTGGACGGCTCGACTCAGGGATGACGTGCTAGACTGCTACGATGCCAGCATTATCCCTGTTCGCGGCGGCTTTATGGCGCGTATGCACACTCTGTGGTGCAAGAAATACCCAGAGCTTCAGCACATTTCGCATCAGTCTTTGCGAAATCAAGCCCTCAACCTCCGGAAAAATGGATATGTACGCGGAGCGCTTCCCCAACCGCTGCTTGATGAAGCTGCAGACGAAGATGAGGAAGCGACATTGAGACCAACCGCAGAAAGCAGGCACCTTCTGAGAGATGATCGCAATTTCATTACTAGAAGGAACATTAACATGCAAGTTCCTCCTAAGCCCCAAGATCTGGCTGAAATGGATGTCTTCCTTCGTGGAGATATCTCACAAGAGTGCGACCTCTGGACCATCAATTGCTCAGTTTATGGTGCTGCGAGAACTTTGGCTGATTCAAATCGAAGGCTGAAACCAACGATGGATCAAAATACCAAAAGACGCTTGCATCAACTGAACAAGAAGATTGGATGGGCAAGACAGAATGCGTCCCGTGTTCAACCAAACCGTGTTCAAACCAAAGTGAAGAAAGCAGAGGTTGCAAATTTTCACCAAGAGCTACTCGACAAGAAAATGCACGGAAACTTTCACAGAAATGTAGAAAAACAGTCCTTGTCGAAGGAGCAAACTTTTGCTTTCCTCAAATCATCAGGGCATTTTATGTCAAGAAGTTCCCAGTGATAGGTGCAGAGCGTGTCATGCACACGCTGAGTACCTAGAACACATACTATCAGGGTGTCCGACCCACGCGGGAACGACGTATATCTATAGACATAATGCGGCCCTAAGAGTGCTTTATTACCATCTTTGTCGCTCTTACGGTGTTGGCCGCGACCCTGCCCTGCAGAACGCTCCAAAGGAGATAGAGTCGGTTGTCCGAAACGAGAAGTGCCAAATTTTCTGGAACTACGATTTTCGGGCAGCAGTCTCCGTTGCGCACTCGAGGTCTGACATTGTTCTCCAAGACTTCGAGAAACGAACTATATTCGTGATCGAATTCTCGGCTCCGCCCGAATACAGAGGAGAGGTATCAAGACCTTAAAAGAGAGCTACAACGACTGTACCCAAAATATTCGGTACAAGTAATTGTCCTTGTGATAGGTGCTCTCGGAGGTGCGAAACTATCACTGGTTCATAACCTTAAAGCCATACCCGCGTGCCAAAAATATGCCAAGGCACTTGCGAGATGGATGCAGAAAGCTGTCATCCTTGGGTCGCTTCGTGTCCTCAAGACACACGAGGGTTTCGCCGGCATGTCGTTGTGATTTTGTCGTTGCCTATGACCACCCATCTCACGGTTGTGAGACGTGGCCATAGGTGTGATTTACCGCGGTGCTACTGGGGGCTATTGACATTTTGTTGGACGGCCGTTGCTCTTAGTGGGACCCTGCGGTGGTTGTTTAACTTTTTATTTTATATATATATATATATATATGTACAGGGTGTCGAAGTATTCAAGACACATATTTATATTGTCTGATTCCTTGTGAAAAACTGAATAGAAAATGATCAATAAAAAAATTTGATTAAATGCATAATTACCGAGTAATTGACAATTAAAGATTAACCAATCAAAACAAAGCGTCTAATAGCCGACAGTCCATGTGCTATCGCTGAGGGTGTGTGAGAATACAAGTTCAGATCATAAATTTCCCCAAAGTTTATTTTTTGTAGGCGGTTTGGACTCTTTGGTGCAACTTCACACTTGAACGAGATTAGAAAATTAAAAAGTATCTTTTTCGTAGCAACAAAACTAGAAAACATTGCTCGACGAGTTAATTACCTTATACTTAAAATGCATGCGTTGTTTGAAATCTCTAGAATCCTCCAGAATTCTTAGCATTTCGCGGAATTCTCCCGAGTTCTCAAGAAATAATTACTTCAACATTTTTTAATTACCCTGAACGCTTTTGAATACATTGAATTATTTGGAGTTTCAAAACTTTTGAACACGAAGTGTATCCACTGTTTGTACCGGTAAAAAAAATTACCGGTTCCGACAATTCTTATTATCGGCTTCTGGACCGTACATGAAATTCAAGGAATTCAAGAAATTTATGGAATTCAAGGAATTAGCATAGCACTTTTCCTAATTATTTCCCAATCCGTCAAGTTAGAGTCGGCGTAGGTAGAATGAAGGAAGATGTACTTTTGATTTGAATTTCACACAATTCTATCTAATTCTATTGAAATACACAGGATACTTTTGAATTAATCATTAGATTTTTGAATACTTTTCAAGCTACGATAATACATATTGAATTATTTGTAATTGAAAGGCTCATAAATTTGACAAATTCCTCTAAATTCTTCAGGATTCTACTAAAACCATAGCACTATTCCTAATTTCCCCCAAATTATTCAAGTTATTTCGACGGCTTAGCTATCACTGAATGAAGATGCAATCGTTATTCGAATTCTGCAGAATTCTCTCCAATTACGTGGAATTCCCCTAAAAAGTTCTAAATTCATTTAAAGAATTTTCAAAAACTTTGAAGCAATGAGAACAAACATTCAATTCTTTGGAATTTAAGAACATTCAAAGTCTTGCTTATTATAACCGAAAATGAGGAACTCGCTTTGATAGATATTTTCAATCGTATTTTTCCCAAGTTTTTTCAGTAGTTTTTCGACTGGAGAATCCAAACAAGTGTGCTCTTTTTTGCCGGGATGTTAATAAAGATCCATTATTATTTTTATGTGAGAAGTTGTAGGCTCCGGAAGCTACGATCATGGTTCCTTAAAGCAACCAATCCCGACGCAACTGGAACGTGTACGTTATCCGCTTCGGCTCCTTCTGTCCTAGAAGGTAAGCAAGAGCGGGAAATTTACGCGAGATAAAATCGTGCAACACCTTTCCTTGGAGGCCGGTCTCTAGCTGCGGATGACCTTACGCGGCAGACGGGACAGTTGGAGATAAAGGTTTCACCTTTGCCGGCAAAAATATTTAAAAATTAATTTTTTATTATATTACTTTTATTGAAATCACATTACGGGCAGCTTAATTGAAGAAAAATTAAGAAAGAAAATTATTATTTTCATTTTATTTCAAGCGTTAATACCGAATATTTCTAGAATGAACGGTATTTATAAAAAAACAACAAGTAATATCGAATAGAAATTGTCCTTACCTAATATATTTGGTAAAATAATTTGTGGAGATGAAATATAAAATAAATAGGAAAATGTATGAAAAGTTTCAAAGAAGGGGCTGGGGAACCTAAAAATGTAATGTTTAGGAGCGCAAATTTGTTCTTAAACCGGCATCTTCTACAAAAAAAGCTGTTATGTAATATATATTCATGGCCAATTACCAGTTAGTTTTAACATTTTGATCCTACGAATTTTCTATAAAAATCCATATTTTTTTCTAACAAAGACGGTCAGTTTCGACATTAGTTTAATATATCTGTTTTGAACAATATAATTTATCTACTTTAAGGACAATATTTCACAGCTGATAATTATTTTTGGTACAGTTTCAATCTGGTTCAACAAAAAGAAGTGCGGCCTAGAGACAAAAATCAAAATTCAAGAATTGTTTATTTTTGGTCATAAGTCCTTAATATATATCGATCTATCAGTAAATCTGACCAATTTCATACTAAGGATATGATTTTAATAGTTTAAAATCACAGTCCAGAATTGGTGTATAATGATATTTTATAATAATTATATTCAATATTATTATAAAAGTGTATTCTCTATGAATACAGATGCAATAAAACTGATAAATAGTGACTTTATTTCGGTATTTTTTTACGAAAAAAAAAATCATACTATTGACAGTGCTAAATTCGTCACTGTGTTTGTTCAGATATTATTGCACACAAAAATCAATTGCAAAGATTGGGCAATCCTTGCCTAAAGGAGATTCCTTTAAATCTGCTGGGTTCATATCTTCATCCGCGCCGCTGTGCATGTTTATTTTCGCATGTTTTTGAAACCCATTTTTTATTTCAAATATTTCACGGAGTTTTTCATTGCCCCCCACTATTGCCAAGACGTCATAACTGGACGCTTCTATTTGCTATCATAAAATTCTGAAAAAAGTAGGTTTTATCAGTACATGTTACTGTTACCATATTTTTTTAACAATATATTCAACTATAAGCAAGTTTCACGATGACTGGGACCGTCATGATTACTGAAACATAGTTGTTCAAGTTCATATCCAAATCAATGTAAATAAGAATGCCTGGCAGGAGTAGACCTGGACCTGGCATGAAGGGCAGGCTCAGTAGGAGGAGAAGCCTTTACCGAATAATGAGTTCTGGCAAGAGAAAATATTATTTAGAATTGAAATAAATATTTTGGCAATAATTCTTAAGAAATTTTATAATAAACCATGATTAGAACACCAGAACACCATCTTTCTCACTTGTTGATAGGACGCGTGGTTTTTGTTCCAATTCGTGAAAAACAGCATTGAAAATAAAAAAATTAAATTTTTGGAAAAACGACACAAGCTATAGAAAAAATAATGAGACAAAAATTGTTCAGGCAAAAAAGAGCTGCAATTTTTTTATGAACTCTTGGTATGAAAATATATTGAAAATAAAAAAATGACCTATTTGGAAAAAGGACACAAGCTACAATAACTTTTTATTTAACAAAATTTTTCGCCTAAATTATATCTACAAATTTGCTCAGAACCACTTTACGCTAGGATGCCTATTTTTAGTTTCAATCGTAAAAAAGTTAATTGAAAATGAACAAACTAAATTTATGAAAAAACGACACAAAATTCAAGAAAAGGTTTAATATAAAAATTGTTTGCTTTTTTTTCTTAGAGGGTGCGCACTTTTTTCAGTTATAAAAACAAGACAATGAAGATACGCATGTTTGAATACCAATTCATATTATACCATTAGTATACCATTAAGCCATTTCCCTTTCAGGGTAGGCGTGACACTACCCGATTCGAGTAGTGTTTCTAGGTGGATAGTTTCTTGTAGTAAATTACTACTACAAGTGTGGGCTCACCACACCCACGATATGCCAACAGCACGCAGTATTCTCGAATGGTCACCCATCCAAGTACCGACCGCGCCCAACGCTGCTTAACTTCAGTGATCTGACGAGAACTGGTTTTTTCAGCGTGGTATCGCGGTTTGATATTATGAATTGTAATAATATAATTTTATTGAAATGATACATTTTTCAGGGTAGATGTGAATAAAATTTAATACAAAAACGAGATTACGTGATGAGAATGTGTTCGTTAAAGCCGAAAGAGTTTTAACGAAAGAGAATTCACAATCACCAAATCACAGTTATCGATGCTTTGACGGCTTCTTCCATGCGAATTGTTTCTAATACATGAAATTCTACTTTATACTGATAACTAGATGATTACATAAATTGTTTAAACAATGTATTATTGTTTGTCGCAATTTTCTCGTAGAATAGAGTTCAAACAATAAATTGTTTAAACAATTATGCTGCCAGTTGCGCAGGCACCAAAATATATCAATAATAATAAGAATATAAATAATTTTTGATACTGAATAAATATTGCAAATTACTGTTTATTTTTTGAGTTCAATTGTTTTTTGGTTATATGAACATAATTTTCCTCAGGCAAATCTAATTATACCAATATGTAATTATAGTTATCACTGAACTTCAAGGTTTTACTCTAATTTCCAATACATTTATTTTAAATAGCGTTAACTTTCTGAGAATATTAAGTAAGAGTATCAATCCCTTCATCCATCTGTGTAACAGATAATAATATTCTCCCGAACACCCTCTCCCCCCAAAAAATTGGTATCAAAATATATTGATGACCCCTCACCAGTTATTTGTAACATTTTAATCCTAATTCGGATCAACAAACAATATTATATTTTCGTTTTACATTTGAAAAAAATTAAATTATTGGTGTAAAGGAATCTGGCTGACATGCACTATTTTAAAATTCGTTCGGATTGGGCGATCCTTCCCTAGAGGAGCTTCTTTTATTTCTGCTGAGATCATCTCGGCAATCCTGCCGCTGTACATGTTTATTTTTACGCGTTTTTGATATCCAGTGCTTTCTGTATATATTCCACGAAGCTTTCTATTACCTTGCAATATTGCAAAGACGTCACCATCAGACGTTGATAACACAGTTTGTTCTCCGCTTGGCATGGGACCAAGGATCTGATGTTCCCCTTTCATTTCAATTGGTTTATCGCGGGGAAAAGTGTATCTTCGGATTTCGAAAAAGCGGTTCGGATTCGCCTTGGGAATAAGTCGAATAAATCTAAGTTCTTCAAGTTCAAATCCAAGTATGTATAAAAAAGGGCGAATGGCAGGAGGAGACCTGGACCTGGCACGAAGAGAAGGTTCGGCAGGGGGAGAAGGCTCGACTGGAAAATGAGATCTGGCAGGGAGAAATATTATTTACAATTATAAGAAATATTGAAATAGTAATATTAAAAAATGGAAAAGACCTTTTAGGAGAATGATGCCTGTCAGGAACAGACGAAGGTCCGGAACGAGGAACAATAGGAATAGGTTCGCCATTAGGCAAACATTCGAATTGTGAACCTAACTCTGAAACAAGAAACAGAGGATTGAATTTTTCTTATGTATTATCCTGCGTCATATTTTGCCGAAAATTGATTTCTTTTTCCGGCATCGCAAGAATTCATGCAGGAGGGCAACAGAGGATTGTCATAATCCGGAAAATTTTGCCAGAAATGAATTTTTAGTTTGTTGGAATGAGCTTTGAATTCTTTGTAATTCTTTATAGTACCGTCGACAAAAAAAAATTTCGTTGACAATCAAATATGCCGGAACAAGAAATTAAAATCCGGCATATTTTAAAGGAAAGCAATAATCGACCTAAATTATTCCTAAACTAGACAATTGCATGTTGGTATATCATGAATCCCTTAGGCAGGACATAAAATTTTGCGTAGTCCGACACACATTGTGTATTCAGGATTTCAAAGCATATTGTCCGGAATCAAAAAGTGTGCGGTGGAAAAAAAGCTTTACTTTCTAAGAATAATTTCCAATTTTCTAACTTAATATTTTAAAAGTGTTGAAAATAAACTCTAGTGTTCATTTAAACTATTATTCTTTAGTCTATAAATTATGAAAATCCCTATCCATTCATCGCATGCTTCGCAGTGTTTCCCCCATTCCCCTCAAGTTTTTTTTAAAACCAAGCAAGCATATATCCTGAGTTACAGCTGAATCCCATTCCGACATTAAAATTCCCGTGATCAGTTGACGTGGCCTATACCAGTTGGGAGTGTTCCATATGGTACGAATTTTTTATCAATCGGAACACTTTTTGAATTCCGTCTTTTATAGCACACTATAGATATATTATATTATTATATTCACCAATAAAATTGAGCAGGACTGCCAAGAATAATACGAGAGCAGAAACGATCCTCATCTTTTCCAATTAGAGGAAAATTTGATCAATGTATTAATGAAGAATTGTATTAACAATTTAACTAATGAATAGTTTGGCACGCCATTCGATTACCTAACACATAATCCTATAGTCGTTATCTCACAGTTAATTGACGTCAAGTTTCTCCTTATCAGATATTTACATTTCATTAGAAACAATTTCAAGAAATAACATCTAGGCTAACAATTTATATAGTATCTGCTATAATAAAATTTTTAAGTTTAAAAAAATTAATATATTAGGAGTGCAAATAAGTTTATTATAAGTATATACGTAATTGTACAACTAATAATTTCTACAAAATATGTGCAAGAAGTTGCAAAATTCAATTTCATCCCTTGGGCGTTGATAATACATTTGCATTCATTTTAGGGATGAGCAGAATAAATCTAACCTGTACAAACTTATATCCACGCACGAAAAAAAAGATGCCTGACAGGAGGAGACCTGGTCCAGCACTGTATTATTGAAAACAACAAATATATAATGAATTAAAAACAAACCCATTCCGAGAAGCTTATCTTCAGAAACTCAATTAGATTTTGCAGACGGATATTTTTCAAACTTTTTACAGTGTTCAAAAAATAATAAAATAAAAAGTAATAGCAAAAGATTAAATTTTTCCTATAATATATATTCTTCAATTTAATTCATTCTTGAACATAAATTCTCGAACTTGCGGCTAAAAATTAGCCTAACCGTTACCTTCAGTTTCCTAACTTTTTACTTCTTATAATAGGTCATTAAATGATGATAATTGGGATTTACACTCTATCACTTTAGATTTCATTCTATCCAACGGATCCCATACCAGAAAAGACATTGCTAAAAACAGATTTTTGAAAAAATACAAACTGATAACAAAAGTTCAAGAAATAATATTAGACAATGCTGTGAACAGCACAAATTTTATAGCGGAATCATCAGGAAATATGAATGAAGATGGTTTCACTTTTGATAAAGAAAACCAGTACTTTTAATGCATAGCCCACGTGGAAAATCTGTCCATAGTAGATTTTCCGCAAAAACTGGAATTGATAATCAAGAAAGACATCGAGGAAATTATTGGTGACACTGAAGAGGATGAAGATTATGAAAATGCGAAGACTGGAGTAGAAATTGATTTGACTAACATGAAAAATTAATCGGCTCTTAAAAAGTTAAGAACACTGTTTCTAAAAATAGAAAATACAGTGAGCAGGAATTAAGGTGCAAATCGAACTGTTCTGGTGTTACTTTGAACGCAAACAGCTAGCACCAGGAATTTACATAAAGATTATATGGAATTCAACAGATGTCATGACAGGCAAAGGAGTGCAGCTGAAAGAATCTTTGAAGTTTCCTTTGAAGCTGCTCATAAGAACCTACAATATTTTACGTTCTTGTCCGATGCACTATGCGGTGAGAAATATGTGACGCCAGCTTCAGTAATCGTTGGTTTTAATTTGTTACTCAATCATATTGATAAAGGAATTGAGAAAATAGATGCACAATTCAGCGTTATTGTATTCGACGATAAAATAAGCGAAGAACTTTCTTCGGTTTAAGCAAAATCAATGAAACACTATAATAAGTGTAATTGGATGTAGTTTGCAGCACTTGTTTTTGACCCAAGACACATAGTTGAAACTTTTCATTAAAGGGAGTAGGGCAAGAAAATAGCAAAAGAATCGATTAATTAATTCGAAGAAGTATATTAAAAAGAATGTTACATTCCGAAAGGGCGAGGTCATACTACAAATCAGAATTATAATTTTGAAAATTCCGAAGCCGAATCTAGCGACAGTGACGTGGACTTACACTCATTTTATGAAAAATGTAAGCGTTTTGAAAGAAAACCACGTCCTCGCAGTAAAAAACCGTTATTCCCCGACATTCCCCTTCGGATCAATGTTTAATTTACTTCTTTAGATGTGCGCTTTAAGAAAAAGAAGCACCATTTCGCTCTATTTCTTGACGCATTTTCATGTTTTGTTATTTTTTTAGAAAAGCTCACCGTCAAATTCCTAAAAAATCTGTTAACATATATTTTCGAATTTATGTATGTGTGTAAAGAAAAGGTGAAAAGAATTTTCCGGAAAATGAAGAAATGTGTGTGGATTCAGTGGAAGTGAACATGAGAAAGGAGGCACAAAAAGTGACACATGTTCAAACGAGTATGAGGATTAGCTGGGCTGATTGTGAGAGTAACAGAGAGAAGAAACTTAGGTAGGAGTAGTGTTGGCACACTGCCAAAGCGAAATGGGTGACGGGAACAAGCGAATGAAGATGTTGGCAAAACGTGACTATCAGTTCATAACGAATCCGGAGGAGGATCGGGAGATAGAAAAGGCGCTACAGAAAATGAAAAGTGAGATTGATAGCAGGAGTTTTGAGGAAAAACTACAAAATCTGGTGACAAAGTGTGAGCAGCTTAACTCAAAGATGAAGGAAGTACAGAGAAGAAAGGAAAAGAGAGAAATGATAGAGATTGGATGTCAGGCTGGAGAAGAAGAGAAAAGGTGAAAGGACCAGTCGAAGAAGCTGTCGTCAGAAGAATGGGAGAATGAGAGGGAAGAGAGGGCGCGAAGGAGAAGGAACCAGAAAATGCTGGGAGCAAGAAAGGCGGATAATGAAGTAACAAATGTAGTGGGTATCTTGAACGCGCATACGAAGGTATTGAGGATTCCCAATTCTAGAAAACTAAAAGGAAAGATGCTGCTATAGCTGAAAACGTGGGAGAAAAATGGAAATAGCGGGGGAAGAAGTAGAACTAAGATTCATAATTGTGAAGATAGGGGAGACGATATGGAATTGAAGCGAGACAATGTAGAAATGTTAGTGACAGGAACGATAACAGATGCAAAGAAGGCTGATAGAGAGCCTTTACCCTTCCATAAATTCGATAAAAATGCAATTGGAAGGTTAAAATTCTTTGTAGTTTTTTGCTACCTTAGGATGAACATTTGACATAAACTTCAGCCGGATACGAGCGGGAACCGATTTGCGATGCTACCCGGCTGCACTCTTTATTTCTCCAATAAATGTAAAGTGTATACATAAAAGCATCAAAAGCCAAAACTGACAAAATAACACTTAAATCACATGATCTTTCCTTAAAATGCCTGACAGCTCCTTCAGCGTGCCGAAAATATGTGCTTTTCAAAAAGCCAGGAAAAAAATCGTCGGTACTGGTAATTTTGTTCACCAATACCGACAATGTATACACTTAATGTGGAAATACTTTAATCGATTGCAAAGCGCGAAACACGTGATGAGAATGTGATCATTAAGGCCAAGCAGATTTTTTCCTCCAATCTGACTCTGATGAAATGCAAGTAGCTGACAAGGATAGCCTTGACACAAGTAATAGAAAAGATAACAACTCCACGATATATGTATAATATATAATTAAATGAAGCACTAGAATATTTATCAGTTACATTATTAAGCCAATTTTTCATTAATACGCTGATTACTTTTTCCAATAATTAGAAAATATGAGGAAATTTTTCTGCTCTCGTATTATTCTTGGCGATCCTGCTCAATTCTATTGGTGAATATAATAATATAATGTATCTATAATTTTGAGTACATTTTTTAAGCTATACTCGTGCCATATGGTACACTCATTGTGAACACCTTACTTCAAACAATCAAACGTCTAAAGGTTCATAAGAAATACAAAAAAGAACTAGGGTTCTTTATCAGGACACAGAAAAAACAGAAGTGAATTTTAGATCCGGGTGATTTTCTAGTACATAAAATTTAATTTTTTCGCATCGAAACAAATCTATATTCAGTAGAGTTGGTACGGTAACCATTTCCAATGTGGTGGTTTGTTTTAACATGTTGGGGTAATTTTTTTGCAGGTAAATATTGCTCTGAAATCGTTGTATGGATTAAAATTTTTTTCCTGCTAACTAATTTTTGCTTCCAAGGGAGCTGCAACAAAAAGAAACCTCATTTGCTGAAAAGGGACACAATATGATAAATTGTTCCAAAGGAACCCAAAGTATTAGTTTTCCTAGTCATTTTTGTATAGAAGTTATTTTCTGCCTCGACTCACTTTGCAGATGTTACAAGATAATGATGCAGCGTTTACTTTATAATATAGATTAAATAACATTTCTACTTCATTATTATTAAAGATTTTAACATTAGGTCAAAAACAGTTGCATTCAACAAAAAAAGACGAATTCTTTCACAAAATAGTTAAATCCTCAACAGAGACAGATTAATTTTGATTGCGTTGATTAATTGTCAGTTACATTTTAACCAAAGAAGATTAAATTTCTGTCCAGAAATAAACTTTTAAATCAGAGAAGGGAATTTCTCATAAAACAGTTAGAATATCAACCATGAAAGATTATTGCGTCAAAGAAATAAAAGAATTGTCTACAAAAAATAGTTATATTTTCTTATTCCGTTCTTCACATTCAATTCGCATTTAAGTCGAGAAACGAGAAGAGGCGTAAAAAGGAGAATAGGGAAAGACTGGGAAGCCTCCGATAAATAAATAGGAATTTGTATAATTTATAGAATGTTTACGTAAACATCAGAATTTATTTTTAATACTTTCAAAGTATTGGGTCAGAAAATAAAATTCATTTTCCAGCACATACTTTTTGATTTCGGAATATAGACCTTTAAGTCCGGACTACACCAAGTATGTTGGACTACGCAACATTCAAGCCCTGCATAAGGGGTACATGGTAAAGCAACATACTGTTGTCTACTTTGATGATAACTTAAGGTCGAGTACTGCCTTCCGACAAAATATACACGATTTCAGTATTTTGGATTTTTGGTAGGATTCTAAAGAATTCCAAAGAATTGAAGGTTATTACAAAAAATGTATTCCAACCATTTATGTAGGAGCTGCTCTAGATAAAACTTCGGTCTCCAAATTGTGTAATGAATATACTCAATGCAGTTTTTTTGTTGCAGAGTGGAGCTTACAGTTCGAGTGTTTGCCTAATGGCGACCCTATTCCTCGTATTCCTCGTTCCGGACCTTCTACTTCTCAAGACAGATATCATTCTCCTGAAAGGTCTCTTCCATTTATTTATTTAATTATTAAGAATTACTATATCAGTATCTCTGCTCTGTATATTTCTATTTTCAATAATGGGAAATCTGATCTTAGTTTATCATCAAATGTATTTAAGTTTTATTCAAATATTTATTCTAATCAGAAATAACATTTCTTGCTGACAGACCTCATTCTTCGGGCAGGTATTCTCCTCCTGGCGAGCCTCATCTTCGTGCCAGATCCAGGTCTCCTGCTGCCAGGTATTCTTCTTTACGCGTGCTTGGATATAAACTTGCAGAACTTAGATTTATTCGGCTTGTTCCCAAAGCGAGTCCGAATCGGTTATTCGAAATTCGAAGATGGAGTCTTCCTTCCGATAAACAAATTTATTTAAAAGGAGGACGTAATGCCCGTCTGCCTATGCCAAGCGAAGAACAAAGTGTATTATCAACGTCCAATGGTGACGTATTTGCAATATTGGATACCAGTATGGGTAGAATACTTTGTGGAATGTATACATCAAGAACTGGTATTCAAAAACGACGAAAATAAATATAGACAGCGGTGAGGTTGACGAAATGACCTCAGACGAAATAAATGAATTTCCCTCAGGCTCAATACCAAAGAATTTTAGAAAAGTGCTTTTAAACCAGATTCCCTCACACTAATAATTAACTTTAAAAAAAATGTGAATTCAAAATACCATATGGTTGTTGATCCGATGTAGCATAAAAATGTTACAAGTAACTGGTAAGGGGTCATTCATAAATTATGTAACAGCTTCTTTTTGTTGGGGGAGAGTGTTCTGAAAAATGTTACTATCTGTTACAAAGGCGGAGGAAAAGAATTAATATTCCGACGAAATATGTTTAGAAAATCGATGCTATATAAAATACATCTATAAAAAATTATCGTGCAACGTTGATGTTTAGTAACAACCATAATTACGTATCGGTATAATCAGATTAGGATTTTGATTTCTTCAATTTTATTATTTAAATATTTACTCTAATCAGAAATAGCATTTCTTGCTCACAGACCTCATTCTTCCGTCAGGTCTTCTCCTCCTGCCGAGCCTCATCCTCGTGCCAGGTCCAGGTCTCCTGCTGCCAGGTATTCTTCTTCACGCGTGCTTGGATATACACTTGCAGAACTTAGATTTATTCGGCTCATTCCCAAAGCGAGTCCGAATCGGTTATTCGAAATTCGAAGATGGAGTTTTCCTCCCGATAAACAAATTTATTTAAAAGGAGGACGTAATGCCCGTCTGCCTATGCCAAGCGAAGAACAAAGTGTATTATCAACATCCAGTGGTGACGTACTTGCAATTCTGGACACATCTACTAGTAGAATACTTCGTGGAATGTACACATCAAAAAATGGTCTCCAAAAACAAGCAAAAATAAACATGAGCAGTGGTAACGTTGAGGAAATGACCTCAGAAGAAATTGATGAATTTCCCGTAGGCAGAGATAAGCAAATCAGAAAGAATTTTAGCATAGTGCGAGTAACTCAGATTCCTTCACATCAATAATTTATTAAAACAAAATGTGAAACCTAATTATAATATTGTTGGTGATCTGAAGTAGAATGGGAATATGTCATGTAACTAGTAAAAAGTCTTCAATAAATTATGATATAGCTTTTTTTCTTGGGGGGAAGGCGTTCGGGAAAATGTTACTATATGTGACAAAGAATGAGAGTGTAATTCATACTTTTACCTAATATTTTCAGCAAATGAAGTTGAAGTTTTGTAATAATCATGATTACATCTCGTTATAATTAGACTATTATTTTGATTTTTTTCTCTCCTCCTGTAGAGAAATATCAATAAAAACCATAACATTGAAAATCTGCTTAAATTTTCAGAAGAGTTCCAGGAAAATTATGTTCATACAACTTTAAAAAACGAATAAACTAAATGCTCGGATCCTCCTTGGGATGGGCGCCGTGTGCCTAATACGCTCACTTCACAAAAAATGTCTATAAAAGTTATTTTAAGCAAAACCAAAATATTGTTGCATTCTTAGGGATGCACTTATAGGGGATGAAAAACGGAAAATTCTTTGAAAAACTCGTTCATTATTATATTAAACTCAAAACCAAAATTATATAAAAGCGTTCGTTAAAACCTGTACCCATACGGAAAAATATTATAGAAAATTCAGTATAGGCCTATAATAATTGTTCTATAATTAATTTGTGATAATTTTTCTGCAATTCTAAAAAAATTTGTTAAGGAAAATCATTATAAGAAACTTAGTAGAGAAATATATTATATTGAGATATTGAAAAAGTGATGCAAAAATGATTTTAAGATGTTTTAACAGATTTCAAAGAATTTTGAAAGAGAATTTTGAATCTCCAAGAATTTAAAAGATTTCAGACGATTTCATTGATCTCTATGGAAGGGATTTCAAATGATTTCGACTTAGTTCAATCATTTTTAACGATTATTTATTTATATATTTCATGTGATTTCAAAGAATTTCAACTGATTTCGAGAATTTCCTTAAATATAAAAGAATTTTGTAGGATTTCAAACGATTTTAAGGGATTTCAATGAATTTCACAAGATTGGTAGAATCTTACAGAACCTCTGAGGATTCAAAAAGATTGACGAAATTTGAAAAGCTTTAAAAGATTTTGAGCTATTTCAACCGAAATGCTGAAGCACCACAAATTTAAATCCAGACCAAAACAGAAGATTGGGCCTTTCTTCTCTACGTCACTTCCAAAATACTTCATGCTTTGTTTCTGTGCCGAGGTTGACACTTCAAGATTCTAAAAGTGTTTAAAAAGTATAAGTATGGGAAAACAAAAGCACATATCAGATTCGGAGGACAAATCCAAAAAGAATAGCTTATCCAAGGAAATAATACGGTTAAAGAAACAGCTCAAAAAATGAAAAAACCCAAAAACTTAGGGTAACCAACAAATTGCAAGGCCCTGCCCCGACGTCAACCTTTCAAGTTCAGGCCGTGGAGCGGTTATCACAACAGATTTGCCAGTCAGTTTGAATAAAAAAAAGCAATTGGGGGATTCAAAACAGAGGACAACGCAACAGCTTCCAGTCGCAAGCTACAACGCAGAAAATGAAGACTTCGTTATTACAAATGTAAGTGAATCTGCTGGTAGGCTGACATTTTTCTTAGACAATTTGAATAATATTACCTCCGATTTCAGAATTTTTAGTTGGATTCAGGGATATAAAATTCCTTTCGCAAGAACTGGCTTTCAAAATTCGATTCCCAGATGGCTGCCTGGGTCGTTGAAGGAGAAATGCTACCTTTCAGATCAAATTCAAAAATTAATACCAAAAGCAGCTATTAGTAAATGCATCCCACAAAAAGACCAGTTTTTGTCAGGCATTTTCTTAGTTTCTAAACCGTATGGGACAAATAGATAAATTTATGATTTCAAACAATTTAATCACTTCATCGATACTGATCAGTTTAAGCTCGAAGATTATAGAGTAGCCTGTAATTTAGTAAGTCTAAATTGCTTAATGTGTAAATGAGATCTTAAAGACGCTTATTACATAGGTTCCATTGAGAAAAATTATCAAAAATATCTGAGGTTTTCTTTTGATAGCACTCTCTTTGAATTTAACTGTTTGTCATTTGGCCTCAACACGGCTCCATATGTCTTTGCAAAAATTATGAAGTTGTAGGTTATTTGAGAAATCTAGGATTTCTCTCTGTTATATATCTTGACGACCGTCTGCTTCTCGGGGATACTTATGCTAAATGTTTAGATAACATTGAGGCTTCTTTAAACTTATTAACAAGTTTAGGCTTCATTATAAACGATGAAAAATCATATAAGGTTCCTTCTCATGTTTGCTGTTTTCTTTGGTTAATTGTGAATTCTCAGAGTATGACTTTACAGTTACCATCTGAAAAGAGAAATAGGATTTGTGATCAGATAATCACTTTCCAGAAATTGAAAAATTGTAAAACAGAAAGTTTCAAGCATTTCTGCTCAGAAACTGTAGTATTCTCCTAAGGATTGATAACACCACTGCGATTTGGTACATAAATCGCATGGGCGTTGCCCGATTAAAAAATCTCAGCAAATTGTCTCGGTCTATCTGGGAATGGTGTGAAGAACACGGTTTGCATATTTTTGCTTTTTATGTCTTTTCCAAAGACAACGCAGAAGCGGAGTTTGAATCTAGGAGATTGGATACAGAGACGGAGCTTCAATTATCTGACTGAGCTTCTCGCATAATTGTGAAGAAATTCAGTGGTCCGAAAAACAACAAGGGGTATAATATATGTAGGGGTATAATAGTTCCTTATTGGCCTACACAACCATGGTTTCCCTTGCTCCTCTCAATGCTGGAATCGGACCTTGTCGTTTTTGAACCTAATAGAAACCTTTTGCTTCCTCCTGATAGGACTCCTCATCCTCTGTGGAAAAAACTTACCCTGGTGGCAGGGAAGTTATCAGGAGAACTTTTTTGCTGAAAGACGTCACGAATGAATCAATTACGATCACTGTTTCTTCTTTATCTAAATCTTCTCTCAATCAGTATAACAGCTCGCTGAAAAATGGTTGTTGTTCTGTAAAGATAGAAGCTGAGATGTTTTCGATGCAAATGTAGCTGAAATTATTAAATTCTTAACTGAAGAATTTCACAAAAGGAGCATCTTATGGGACTCTCAATTGCATTCGTTCGTCTATTTTTTTTATTTTAGGGTATCAAAGTGGTCAAAATGAAACTTTAAAAAGGTTTTTTAGGGGTTTGTATAACTTAAGACCACTTGAGCCAAATATAATTCGACATGGGACCCCTGAATAATCTTAGAATATTGTACTACGTAGCAAAATAAAGATATGTACTTACTTGAGTGAGAAATCAGTAACATTATCAGCAGTAGTCACCGGCCAAAGGATGCACACATTATCGCTAATTGATATTGAAAACATTATAACAATAGTTATTGTTAAACATGACTTAATGGAAATTAAGATACCAAAGAGGATCCAGACTTCTAGGCCGGGTAAAAATCAGCCAATTTTGATTCTAACCTTTTATCACAGGGCTAAACGTGAAGGTGTTGATATCGATCAGATAAAAAAGTCTGCCGTTCCCAATAAAGTGCTCACTTATTTCTATACCGTAACCAATTTACAACATCTAGATTTTATCTTTCGAAAGAGGCGCTTCATACAATCATGATAGAACTTCACTTGCAGGAAAGTTCGTTTAATCATTCAAATATTTCTTTCCATATCACCCTTCATAAATTTCTTCCATCCCCTTCCCTATTTTATATTTTTGAATTACTTTATAATGACACTTTTTGTGGACGGGCCGACGTTAAAAAAAATGAATGCTTTCTCAAACACTTTTGAACATTTCTTGTACCACTGTGAATCCTCCCCCCCCCCCCATTTTCACCCTAACTTAGTCTTTATTTTTAAGAAACTTACATTTTTGAAAATAAAAAATCATTTAAATTTTCGAGTAGTAGCAAAAACCAAAATTCAAGAATTGTTTATTTTTTGTCATAAGTCCTTAATATATATCGATCTGTCAGTAAATCTGACCAATTTCATACTAAGGAAATGATTTCAATAGTTTGAAATCACAGCCCAGAATTTGTGTAAAATGATATTTTATAATAATTAAATTCAATATTATTATAAAAGTGTATTCTCTATGAATACAGTTGCAATAAAACTGATCAATAGTGACTTTATTTCGATATTTTTTTTATGAAAAAAAAATCATATTGTTGTTCAGATATCATTGCATACAAAAATTAATTGTAAAGTATATGATAATGCCTTAAAATTGGGCGACCCTTGCCTAAAGGAAATTCCTTGAAATCCTCTGGGGTCATATCTTCATCCGCGCCGCTGTGCACGTTTATTTATACCCGTTTTTGGAAGCCATGTTTTATTTTAAATATTCCACGGAGTTTTTCATTGTCCCCCACTATTGCCAAGACGACATAACTGGACGCTTCTATTTTCTATTATAAAATTCTGAATAAAGTAGGTTTTATCATTAAATGTTACTTTTAACATATTTTTTTTAACAATATATTCAAACTATAAGCAAGTTTCGCGATTACTGGGACCGTCATGATTACTGGAATATTTACCTTAAGTTGTCCTAGTTTATATCCAAATAAATGTGAATAAGAATGCCTGGCAGGAGGAGACCTAAACCTGAAATGAAGTGCAGACTCAGTAGCAGGAGAAGTCTTCACCGAATAATGAGTTTTGGCAGGAGAAAATATTATTTAGAATTGAAATAAATATTTGGGTAATAAATCTTAAGAAATTTTATAATGAACCAGGATTAGTTACCGTATTATAAAAAAATATAGAATTGATGTAATAATATATAAATTTTGATAACTGAATAAATAAATGGAAGAGACCTTTCAGGAGAATGATGTCTCTCAATAGAATAAAATGTTTCAGAACGAGGAACACCAGGAATAGGGGCGCCATCAGGTAAATACTAGAACTGTCAACTCAACTCTGGTACAAGGAACTGAGGATGAAATCTCTATGTAAACAATCGTGTCACAGAAAAAATTAAGTGTAAGAAACTATGGGGGTAATTAATAGAACAGAATAATGGCCAGCTGGATAACTGATGGAGGGGTAAATTCGTTGTAGCGAGTCGAAGATTCTCTTCTGGACTCCATTGAAGGGCAGTCAATTTTCTATCAAGAAAGACAAATTTTCAACCAAATACATGATGTTTCCAATAAAAAGATAAATGTTAAATTTTTAAAATTAATTTTGTATCGAAAGGAAACGATTTTTCAACAAAATAGTTAAATTTTCGCCAGAGAAATTAATGTACATTCAATTAACTATTGATGTGTCTCATGTATTGTGACAGGGTACAACTTAACATCCCTGTCACTTGTAAAACCTCTACCTGAAATGAATTCGGGAGGATAACACAATATTTTTAGACCAAGAGCGAATACCACACCTCAACTCGAAAAGCACTCACGTAAAAATATTAAAATAACCACTATTTATTCTTCCGAAAATGAGTGTTTAAATGTTATGAGTTTCGACCGTGTGTCAAGTTCAGAGGATAACAACAATTGTATCTCGAAGTGTACATGGTAATAAACAAGTATATTCCCCTTCTACCAAAAGAGATGAAGTAACAAACTAAAGAGACGAATTTTCAACATAATAGTTGTATTTTAGGCCAAAAAAGTCTCTAGTCAAGAAAAAACAAGAATTGTAATCATAATTTAATTGGAGTGGATAAATCAATTTTTTAAACATAATAGAAATTACAAATTATGATTTATTTTTACAGCATGATAGAAATAAATAAAAATAGTAATCTGATTATACCGATACGTAATTATAGTTGTTATTAAACATCAACGTTGTACGATAATTTTTTATACATGTATTTTATATAGCATCGATTTTCTAAACCTCTGTAACAGATAGTAACATTTTTCGGAACACCCTCCCCCAACAAAAAGAATTTGTTACATAATTTATGAGTGACCCCTTAACAGTTACTTGTAACATTTTTATGCTACTTCGGATCAACAACCATATGGTATTTCAAATTTACATTTTTTTAAACTTAATTATTGTTGTGGAGGAATCTGATTTAAAAGCACTTTTTTAAAATTCTTTAGGATTGAGCCTGAGGGAGAATCATTTATTTCGTCTGAGGTCATTTCGTCAACCTCACCGCTGTCTATGTTTATTTTAGCTCGTTTCTGAATACCAGTTCTTAATGTATACATTCCACGAAGTATTCTACCAGTAGAAGTATCCAGAATTGCAAGTACGTCACCACTGGATGTTGTTAAGACACTTTGTTCTTCGCTTGGCATGGGCAGACGGGCATTACGTTTTCCTTTTAAATAAATTTGTTTATCGGGAGGAAAACTCCATCTCCGAATTTCTAATAACCGATTCGGACTCGCTTTGGGAATGAGCCGAATAAATTTAAGTTCTGCAAGTGTACATCCAAGCACGCGTAAAGAAGAATACCTGGCAGCAGGAGACCTGGACCTGGCACGAAGATGAGGCTCGGCAGGAGCAGAAGACCTGACCGGAGCATGAGGGCTGTCAGCAGGAAATATTATTTCTGATTATAATAAATATTTGAATAATAGAATTAAACACATTTGATGATAAACTAAGATCAGGTTTCCTATCATTAAAAATAGAAATATACAGAACAGAGATAACTATATAGTGATTCCTAATAATTAAATAAATAAATGGAAGAAACCTTTCAGGAGAATGATATCTGTCTAAAGAATATGAAGGTTCGGAACGAGGAACACGAGTAATAGGTTCGCCATTGGGCAAACACTCAAACTGTAAGCTCCACTCTGCAACAAAAAACAGAGGAGTTAATTTTCCTGGTGTATTCTGCTCCGCCATATTTTGCCGGATTTTCATTTTCTGTACTCAACGAAGTAACAGAAATAATGTACGAAATAAGGTTTGATACTAAATAGATAAACTTTCAAACTTTTTGGAATTAGCGTTCAATTCTTAGGAAAATTTCCAGACATCCGGTGGCAATGCAATTTCGTTGACGATCAAATATGCTGAAATACTTTGTGCAGTCCGGATTTAAAGGTGTGTAGTCCGAAATCAAAGAGTGTAAAGTGCAAAATTAACTTTACTTTTTACGAAAAATTCACAATTTCCTAACCTACTATTTTAATTTTTTATTATTCAATAGTCTATGAATAATTAAAATTCCTCTTTATTTATTTATCGCATCACAGTCTTTCTCCTTCTTCCCTCGTTTTTCTCTCTTCTCGTTTTTCCACTTAAATGCGAACTAAATTAAAAGAACACAATGAGAAAATCCGCCTATTTTTGGTTAACATTTTTTATTTTGTTCACAAAAAAACTGGGTGTTTCGTAATGTTGCGGCTCAAAAGTTGGCATTCTTCAACACCAGTGTTGCCAGAGTGAGGCAACGCGATGTTTTAGTGCATTCTAGCGGGCGCTACGATTTTTACCGAGACAAATTCAAAAATTTCTGGGAAAGTTTCCCGAACATTTCCGAACTGGAAAATCAGGTTGCATTATCAAACAAAATAATTTCAAAAAGTTTTAGTTGTATGACTTGAATTGATTTACTGTAAAATCGTCATCTACAGCTAGAACACATTATTTTTGGATATCACTTTCTAAAAAAATTTCTGAAAAATGTTCGAAGGTTATGAAATGTAATTAAAAAGAATTGTTCCGGTCGTTCTGACATTTTTCGATTTTCCAAAAAATTCCCGATAGTATCGAAATTACTCGAAAAGCGGTAAATTTTCCGGCCATTGACAACACTGTTTAGAACTGAGACTCGATATAACTCTTTTTTAGGGTTTCTTTTTAGTTTGTTGATATACGATATGTTGCCAGTTACGGGTGCGGACGTTTTCAACTGCAAACGTTTTTTATTTTTTTTTTTCAAACGGATGAAATTGGATGATCTGAATTCATCACTTATAGAATACTTATAGAATCTTTGAACTAAGTCGAACTTGTACTTTGGGTTGCTTGGAAACAATTCATCATTTTGGGTTCTTTTTAACAATAGAAGTTCTTCTTTATTGCAGCTCCCTTGGAACCGAAAACAAACCAAAAACCGAAAAGTCGGGAGACTTTACGAATTTCATTGTTTCTAGCACACTGATTCTGGATTCCCCCGAAATAAATTCAGGTAAATCCTTACTCATATCAGACAAACTGAAATCAATTTTACGAGGAAATAGTAATTGGGATAGAATGAACCCAGATAACAATGCATGCGGACGCACATGGGCGCATGGCGTGCAAGCACGATGTGTCGGCAACAATGCAAGCACAGTGACAGCACGTTCTGAGGGTAATAAGTAATCCCGCATAGTGCCCGCACACGGTCTGCATGATATGCAGCACAGCGTGCGTCTATCATGCTCGTCAGGTACTTAGGGCAAAATGTCGGCATATAGCGTGCGGTGAAGAGTGCGGCACAAAAAGCGCATTATTACTAAAAACATAATATAGCAGTTGTGTAAAAATAAAACTCTGACCAAATTCGCTTTAAGCATCAAATTTTTGTTATTTTCCAAGTTTATTTTACAGACAAAAAGTCGAAATAAAAGTGAATAATTATTTTTGTTCAAATTAAATAAAGATTTTTTCTTGGGTTTTGGTTCGGGAAATTAGCTTGGAGTAAAAACAAATTTCGAGGCAAATAACAAAGTCGGCAAGAGTTCTAATTGTTTAAAAATTATTTTTTCAACTCTAAAATTTTAGCTCCGTGAAAATGCACCATAAGTATTTTATAGTCAAATGATAAAAATAAAGAAAAATATAAAACTAGAAGAAAAACTAAAACAAAAAAAAATCTGCCCGCTGCACGGGCACATTCTCGTCGCGCGGAGCTCGCTTCGCTCGCAAGTTTGAGCGCGCCTCAGGCTTTGTACTTCCCCCACATTTGTGCACAGACCTTTCAAAATTAAACGTCAAAGCATCGGCAACTGTCACTTGGCGATTGTCACAACGTTTCTATTAAAATGCTTCGCAATACAAAAATTCAATATATCTTCTTCACTATTTTTTAATATATTTACTATATTCAGATTTAAAATTATCGAAAATAAGTTTTTCAAGTGCACATTTTCAATCGTTCTACTTCTGAGATTTAAGTTCTTAAATCTCAGAAGTAGAACGATTAAAAATATGCAACTTGGAAAACAATTGAAAGTAATTAACTAGAAGATTCAAAAGTATAGTGTTCTTTAAAATCCCTTAGTTTTTGAACAAAGGTGTTGAATAAACGCTCTGTTTTGAATAATTTAAATTGTTCGAAATAAAATAGTATATTGTGCTACAAGTGCGGAAAGTAGGCAGATTTACACAAGTGTGAAGTTTGCTGTACGAGCCAGAGGCGAGTCGAAGGGGAGTTGTAGGCGAATCGTAGGCGAGTTGGAAGCGAGCCGAAGGCGAGCTGTAAATGAGCCGAAGACAAGCTGGAAACGACCCGAAGATGAGCCGATGGCAAGTACTGTAAACTTCACAAGAGTTGCAACTGTCTACTTTCAGCACCTGTTGCACACGATATTTTTTGTAACAAATGCAGGAAATTTTCGATTTGAGAAACAATAAGCATAATTTTTTTGGAAATTTATGGTAATTTTTGGAAATTTATGGTAAAATTACCAAAAATTACCGAAAATTTCCGGAAACTTTCGGTGAATTTGTATATTACTGAAAATTTCCAGAAATTCAAGGTATCCAAAGGTTCTTGGGAAAAATCCAAAAATTTCAAAAATTTCCGGAAAATGGAAAATTGCTCAATTTCCAAAATTTCCGGAAATTTATGGAAAGTTGCTAAATCATCGGAAATTTCAGGTATCCAAAGCTTTTTGGAAAGATTCCAAAAATTTCCAGAAATGTATAGAAAATTGCTAAATTTCCGGTAATTTATGGAAAATTGCTAAATTACCGGAAATTTCAGGTAGACAAAGCTTTTTGGAAGAAATTAAAAAATTTCAGGAAATTTATGGAAAATTGCTAAATTTTCCAAATTTCAGGAAATTTATGGAAAATAGATAAATTTCCAAAAATTCCGGAAATTTATGGAAAATTGATAAATTACCGGAAATTTCAGGTATCCAGAAATATCTACAATTTTCGGTAATTTATCGGTAATTGATGGTCATTTATCAGTCATTTATGGTAACTTATCACTTCGAGTTTGTCCAATCAGTATTCACTACTCACAATCAGTTTCTCAAGCGTCTAATCATAATGAAGTGAGGTTATTATTCCGACAGTCCTGGAAAGTAAATCTGAATCAAAATGCGCAAGCGAAACAGCAAGAAAAAGTAATCTGGCTGGAACTGCACAAGCGCAGCAGCTAGAAAAAGTAATCTTGCTTAAAGAGCGCAAGCGCAGCAGCTAGAAAAAGTCTTTTTATAACTGCTTTTTACCACGGCTTTGGAATTGGTCACTTCCCGCACGCAATACATGCCTCGAAAAGCGAAACTTTCGTGCATGTGTTACAAAAAAATATTTTCAGATAAATATATATTTCTCGCTAATTCATTATTTAAGATGTAGCAGGAATAATTTTGTGTATGTCGCTTTTGGAATCAACACCTGTTGCAAGAGTCTCTTCTTAAAAATGTCATACAATGTTTTCTGTTACTTATGTTATTTTTAACATCTTGTTTTCAATAATTATAACTCAAAACACGTGCATGCTAACACGACGCTGGCACGCACGTGCCGACACGCGTGGGACGCATATGCGACGCATATGAGGACACATATGTCTGCACTCTTGCCCTCACATCGTGCCGATCGGTCGACACGCGTGCAAACACCATGCGGGCAAGGTGTGAGCACATTGTTATCTGGGAATATTAAATCGCACAAATTCTGATTTGCGTATTGCTCAAAAATATACTGACAATTATGAATATATTATGTTATTATACTCACCAGTAGAACTGAGGATAACCGCCACGGATAATACAACAGTAGAAACGATCCTCATCTTTTTTATTTAGAAGAAAAAGCGATTAATATATTTAAGGAAAAATTGTCTTCAAAATTTAACTAGTTGATAGTTCAGTGCTCCTTGGACTATATAAGACCTGTATTCGCTATCGCACAGTTCATTGGCGTTAAGCCTCTCCTTATCAGATATTTACATTTCCTTGGAGGCCGTTTCAATGAATAGGATGTAGTTACTGAAATAATTTAAATTGATGTTACGATATATATTATCTTTTACGTTTAAGTTTTCAAATTTTTAATCAAATATTTTCGACATTACTTGGAAAACAAGAAGTTTTCTTGTAACCAAAAAAATGAATTTTCAACCCAGTAGTTGCATTTCCAACAAACAGCATAAAGTTAAATCGAGTCTGGAAAAAGAAATTGAGATAGAACACGGATTACTTCGGACAAATTGTTATTCGCGAAAAGCTTAAAAACATTTCAACGATTGTCATCTTTTCAAATTAGAAGAAAAACTAATTATTGTATTAATGAACAATTTTTCAATTATGTAACTAATAAATATCACGGGTTATATACGGTAGCTATATTGTATAAAACTGCGACCGATATGGTTGAAATTTTCTATAAAGTGTTTACCAGATTTCAAGATTTGAAAGATTTCAATAATCATCAATAGATTACAAGGACTTTCAAAGAATTTTATAAGATTTTCATCACGATTTCATGGAATTTTGAAGTACTTAAAGGAATTTTAAAGAATTTCAAAATATTTCAAAGGATTTCATAAGAATTATTGGCAATAGATTTAAAAGGATTTGAAAAATGTCAAGTGATATAATAGGATTTGGTGGGATTTCATGGAAAGTGTACATAAGATTTCGAGAGTGATAAAAGCCTAGCCTCATTGTAATGTAGATTAATTATTATTATTACAAATATTATTTATTTACTGAAAAACAATATTTGTTTTAAATTTGGAGCCTGGGCTAAGTTTACGATGGAGGAAAATTACGCAAACTTTGCGTACTTTTACGATAATAAAACCTGTGTTAACTTCAAATTTTAATCTGATTCCTGATACTTAGTCAGAACATGGTCAAAATGATAATGGCAATAAAGATCAAAGTGAAATATAAATTTATATTTCTTATTTTTGATTTTTGACACAACTCTTGAGATATGTATCTGTACTAATTCTATGGGGTTTCGAGAAAATATAAATAAGCTTTAATCAGCTTTGGTTTCAAGAAATGAACTCTAAAATCCTGAAAATAACGCTAGATAGAAAAACGTGTTGAACGGTTCAACAAATTTCTGAATGATATCGAAAAAAGACGAGAAATCGTATTGTGGTTACAAATAATATTTTAGTGAGTAGTACCGAAATTTATTTTTCACTGGTACTATATTTTAATTTTTTGGCCATGATTTCATTTTTCCATCTCTTTCGATGTGTGAAAAAGTTTAAAAATTTTAGGGTGGGAGCAAAATGATAAAAACAGGATCATTTCCCAATAATGTTTAGGACAAAAATGTATGCGAGTACCTTAAGGAAAATTAAGAGAGGAATTAGAAAAAAAAATTTCAACGTCCATACAGGAAATTTTGTTCAATGAACTGTATTTCTAAAATAAACAAGTAATATAAAATAAAAAATTACCGTTACCCAACATATTTGGTAACATAATTTGCGGAGATTAGATATAAAATAAACAGGAAAACATACGAAAAGTTATTAAGAAGAGGCTCGGGAACCTAAAAATGTAATTCTTAGGATCGCCAATTTGTCCTTAAACAGGTAGCCTCCCCTCCCAAAAAAAGCTTTTACGTAATTTATTCATGTCGCATCACCAGTTACTTGTACCATTTCGATCCTCCTTCGGATCAATAAAAATATTATATTTTAGCTTCACATTTTTTCAAACTTAATTATTGGTGTGAAGGAATCTGGTGTACATGCACTAGTCTAAAATTCTTTGAGAAAGCGCTATTGCTGCCTAAGGGAGATTCCCTAATTTCTGCGAGAGTCATTCCGACAACCTTGCCGCTGTTCATGTTTATTTTTGCCCGTCTTCGAACACCAGTTAATTTCGTATATATTCCGCGAAATGTCCGACCCGTATAAGTATCCACTATTGCAAAGACGTCACCATTGGACGTTGACAATACAGTTTGTTCTTCGCTTGGCATGGGACCAAGGATATGATTTGCTCCCTTCACATAAATTTGTATATCTTGAGGAAAAGTATATCTTCGAATTTCGAAGAGCCGGTTCGGATTTGTTTCTGGAATAAACCGAATAAATCTAAGCTCTTCAATGTTATATCCAAGTACGGAAGGAGAACGATGCCTGGCAGGAGGAGACCTGGATCTAGCACGAAGAGAAGGCTCGGCAGAAGATGATGACCTGATTGTAGAATGAGATCTGGTAAGAGAAAATATTATTTACAATAATTATACATATGTGAATAATAGTATTATAATATAATATTATAATTTTTATAATTGAATAAATAAATGGAAGTCACCTTTCAGGAGAATGCTGAACATCAGGAGAATAAGAAGGTCCGGAACCAGGAGCACGAGGTATAGGGTCACCATTAGGTAAACAATCAAACTCTGAACTCAACTCTGTAACAAAAAACAGAGAATTTAACTTTCCTTGTGTATTTTCCTCCATCATATTTTGTCGGACTTTAATTTTTTCTTCCAGCATATTTTTCTCTTACGAAGAGACAAGTGCCTAACCTCATTTTGTTCACTTCCAAACTTAAAATCCCAAACTCTTTTTTCAGAAGAAAAAGTTCCGAAACACGTAAGTAACGGAAAGAACATACGAAATAAGGTTTCATAATCAATAGCGGCTCTCCTTTAATTTTGTACTGCGTTACGTTTTGCCGCAGATGAATTTTTAAACTTGTTGGAGTTAGCCTTTAATTCTTGAGAATTTTTCAGAATCCTGCCGATGAAGAAATTTCATAGACGATCAAATATACCGAAAGCGAAAATTAAAATCCGGCCTATTTCGAAATGTCCCATATGGTACGAATTTCGTATTACTTTTCGAATTGCATTTTATATAGCAGACATCCTAGATTCCCTCGAAATAAATTTAGAGAAAATTCGTACTTATTTCGGAAAAACTCAAAGAAGTTTAAAGGAAAATAGGAATTAAAATGAAAGATTGATTAAATCCCACAAAATCTGATTTGAGTGTATCTTAAAATATGTACATGAAATTATGGAAATATTATATTATCATATTCACCAATAGAATTGAGCATAACCGCCACAGATAATACGAGAGTAGAGACAATGCCCATCTTTTCTAATTATTGAAAGAAGTAATTAACGTATTAATGAAGAATTGGATTAACAATGCAACTGATGAATATTCGAGTGCTTCATTTGGTTATATATAATACATGTATCTTATAGTCGTTATCTTTCATATTTGTGTGTCAGGGTTATCCTTCTCAGATATTTACCTTTCGTAAGAGTCAGACTGAAGAAAAAAAAATCTGCCTGGTCTTAACGGACACATTCTCATCACGTGTTTCGCATTTCACACTCGACTAAAGTATTCCCAAAACGCAAAATGGTCTATATCATGTTGAACTCTATAATAATAAATGTATGGTTTATTAATTTCTGTAGAGGAGACCACCCTACTGTAGATAATCATCCTATAGCAGATAATGATTCTACAGTAGATAATCATTAAAATGGAAAATGGAATTTTTTGGCCTTCAAAATAATTTTGCGCGATTGAAACAAAAAAGATGTGTTTGATGAACAAAACTAGTTTCAGGATAATTTCGATTTCGTTTTCGTTTTTCAAAACCAACTGGTTAACGACCCAGTTATTTCTTCTTCGGCCTTAAAACATTATTGCAAAGGGCAATCTGATTCGATGATTTAATCAAAAGATGCGAATGTGAAAATTTGAATTTACTTAGAAAAAAGTAGTCTTTTTGAAACAAAAATAGTGGCAAAAATTAATGAGGTTATAAAATTCGTAGCCGACAGAGTCCAAAAATGGCAGAATTTGAAGTTAAGGACTTTGTGTAGTAACTGGGAGTTGTTTGCGCAGCAACTTAAACTTTTCGAAGAAGTGTCGACGCTGTTCATACCCTATCAGACGGTATCGATCCAGCAGGGACCACGGTGGATCAAGTTCAACCGTTGCAGCATGGATAACGGTCCTTTCCTCGTTGTTGATGCTCGGATCTATCGAGCTCATAGAAGACGGCCAAAAAGTGGGCGGTTGCGCTAACCAAGGTGGTCCAGTCCACCAGATAAAATGACTCTCCAAACGTAAAGGAGAAATTCCTCGAGACGCACAATCAGCTGGATTGTCGGGCCCCGCTTTGAGAAGCGCATTCACTTGGCGGCGTTTCTCTATAGATGTAGCGATGTCGCAGGCTCCGGAGAGGACATCGTCCACATAAATTTTGTTCTTCAAAATGTCCGTGGCCAAAGGGAAGTTAATTCCTTCGTCCTCTGTCAGCTGATGTAAAGTACGGATCGCCAAGTAAGGAGATGAAGCAAATTCGAAATTTATGGTGTTTAGACAGTATGTCTGGAGCTCGTCTTCCGGATTTGACCTTTAAAGTATCTTCAGGTAGTTTCAGTCTTCAGGATGGATTCAAATACGTCGTCACTTCTCGTGACGTCAAGTATCGATTGCTGAAACTTGCCTTCAGGACACTGTCACCGTACGATTTCGCAACAAGACGCTCGGAATCCGCCACATTTATTTTTCAAAGAACAGCTTTCGCGATGAACTTTAGAACACTTCAAATATTAGTCACCTTAATCCTGCAAAGAACACTGTAAGCTCCTAGCTGAAGCCCTCATCCGGCTTTCAAAGGGCCAATAATGATGTGGAAAAGCACTTAAATAAAAACAATACACATGCAGGATTCAAAGTTTGATGTTAAATAAATTCATTGAGTCATGATTATTATTTATTGAGCACCAAATACATATCATTTATTAAAACAGAGTCAAGTTTTTTTCTTACAGAAAAGGCTACATAAGTTTCACAATTGATTTAAAAGAAGACGGGTAAGAGACCTGAACTTCGTAACGTTCGACACTGACCGTGACCACCTCAATCCGTCCGGTAAGGAGAGAAGAGAACAGAGAATCTAGAAGAATATTTGGATGAAATTAAGCCTGTAGTTAGCCTGCATAGTTCGAAGTTCCCAGGGCCTACCGCGAGAAATTCACAGTATTAAACTGCTGTTTTTCTTGTGGGTTATTTTGAAAGGCTTCTAAAGACTTATATGAATAGCAAAGATTGAGGTAAACGCTAGATGAAGCATACTTACCCAAGAGAGAAATCTACTTACTTTATTTGCAAAGGACGGTCAGTTGCGACATGAGTTTGATACATCTGTTACAAACAACAGAATGTTTGTACTTCAAAAACAATATTTCAGAGCTGATCATCATTCCTGAAATAGTTTGAATTTGGCTCAACAAGATAGAGAAGTGCAGCCTAGAGATAGAAGCCAAAATAGAATAATTGTTGATAAAATTGTTTATAACAATAGCAATTGTTTATGCATGGTCATAAGTCGTTACTATATATCGATCTAGCTGTGGATCTAATCAATTTTAGACTAAAGAAAATATTTCAACAGTTTAACATCACAGAATATAATTTGTTTATAATAATAGTTCATGACAATTAGGTTTAATATTAACATCATTATTTACTCTCATGAGCAAAAGGGCAATATGACTGCACACAAAAATTAATTGGAAAGTATATGCTCATGCTTCAAAATTGGGCGATCCTTTTCCAGTCACTTTTTTATTTTTAATATACCACGAAGTTTTTCATTAGCTTTTGCCAAAATGCAACAACTGGACGTAGATAATGCACATTGTTTTTCGATTGGCATGGGTCTAATGACCTGAAGTTATTTTCTCATTCAAATTGGTTCATGAATTGGTTCTGAAAAGAAAAAATATGTATTATTCATATTCATAATAAATATTTAAGTAATGAAACTTAGGAAATTTCATAATAATCTAGGATCAGTTACCTTATTATAAAAAAACAAAATTATATAGAACAAATATATTAATATGTGCATTTTTATAATCAAATAAATAAATATAAGATACCTTGCAGGAGAATGATGTCTGTCAGGAGAATAAGAAGTTTCAGAAGGAGAGAAATTAGGAATAGGAACGCCATGCTCAACTCTGACGCAACAAACTATATAAACTTAATCACAACCAGTGATAACCCGCGGCTGCATCCGACTTTATAAGAACTACTCGTATTTGCCTTTTCGTTTGGCCCGGGGCTGTAAGACCTATCCTAGGGGCTGTAACCGTCGGTTGGAGAAATTCAACCCCTCACTTAAGACAGCGTCTTGGCAAATCATCAGGCACGATAGACCTCAGGAAGAGGACACAGTAGGAGGCACCAGGCATCTCCTAGTTTTGCAGATTCCTGAGTCCCAGACGAGGGCTCTTGCGGCCCTCAGCGATAGGCCCTTTTATCACTTTGGATAGGTCAACTTTAGGGTTACCGGCAAGTGAGGAGGAGCCTGTTGAGACACAGGAAGATCGGGAGCAGATGTAAATGACTGCGAGGCACACAGGTATCTCGCTGATCCATGAACCGTGGTTAGTTCAAGATACCATAAGGGGATTAGGAGGGTCTGGTCTTTTATGTTTCAGGGACCCAAAGGCGGCCAAACCAAGGCCCTGCATACTAGCGAAGGGAGTTAACGCTGTCCCGCTGCTTGAGCTATGTTCGAGAGACCTGATGGTGATAGCCACGAATCTCAAAGGAATAGGAAGGCTAGTTCTGGGATCGGCTTATTTTCCTTATGACAGCGATACCAACCCACCAGTGGAGGTACGTACACTGGTGGAATATTGCAAGGTAAAGTGTATTCCTCTTCTGCTGGGATGCGATGCTAATTCCCACCATACTTTGTGGGGCAGCACGGACATCAACTCAAGAGGTAATGACCTACTGGAATACCTAATCACCACTGATTTAGATATTTGCAACACGGGGAACACCCAGACGTTCCGTAACTCGGTCAGGGAGGAAGTCATTGACATCACTCTCTCAGATCACTCACAGATAGAATTCGCGTGGGAATCCATTGTACTTTCTGGCCCTAAATGGGTCAAAAATCCAAGAAGAGCAGACTGGTATCAGTTTTCCACGGAACTAATATGTGCTCTTTCAGAGATTCCCAGGTCAATTCGAGACGTGGATACCCTGGAGATGACAGCCAAAATTTTCACGAAAGCCATCAAAGCTACTTATGAAAGCAATTGTCGACCTACGAGAGTCCGAAAGGCTGGGGAGACACACTGGTGGAACTGGAAATTCTAAGAGCTCCGCAGGGAAACCAGAGAGAGGTTCAGACGTGCCAGTACTGGCAAAACGAAGGAACTATGGACCTGATTCACAACGATGAGGGATGAATACAGGGGTGCATTACGTAAGGCAAAGCAAGAGAACTGAGCCAACTTTTGCACAGATATCGAGAAGGGAGCTGAGGCAGCTAGACTGGATAAGCAATCTGATATTTCCCGGCGGGGGATACTCAGAGTCGTACGGGGATACCTTGGCTCACCTGATCAAGGCACATTTACCGCGCTTCTCAAGGTTTGGAGAAAAGGGGACGACACCTCAGAGGCAAACAAAGTCACCTGCGGCCCAACTTGGCCCGAAACGGTGGCCAGACAATGAGATTGTCACCCTCCCCCCCCCCCAAGCTCAGGTGGGCCCTGAAGTCTTTCTGTCCTTACAAGTCTCCTGGCCCAGATGGCATATATCCAGTCCCTTTACAGAGGGCTGGAGAGATCATCATAGGGCCGCTAGTGAGATTTGCTAGGGCTAGTCTGGCGTTGGGTCTTGTCCCGCGGCATGGAGGGGTACAAGAGTAGTCTTTATTCCGAAAGCAGGTAGGATCGGTTATACCTTACCCAAGGATTTCCGTCCCATCAGCCTAACATCTTTCCTACTGAAAACAGTGTGAAGACTTGTGGATAGATATATCCGCGATGAGGTCTTGTCAAGCAGGCCACTTAACAAGGAGCAACACACCTACAGGGCTGGTCACTCGACAGAGACGGCCCCAAGCGGAGCAGTAAAACCAATTGAAGGTCAACTGAAAGAGAAAGGCCTCGCGAATGGAACCTTTATGGACATCGAAGGAGCCTTCAATAACACCTCTGGAAAGGTGATCAGGGCGGCCATGATGACACATGGTGGGCCTATTGCAACCTATTGGAACCGTTGACTCGGAATGTCCGCAGGGAGAAGTTTTATCGCCCTTGCTGTGGTGCTTAGTAGTGGATGATCTGCTTTATCTACTCTCGAGTCAGGGCCAGCACGTCATAGGCTATGCGGACGATATACTGGTTATCGTGCGCGGCCAGCATTTGAATGCGCTTTTCGGAGTAATGCAGCAAGCACTGATGATAGTGGATTCATAATGCAAGAAAACTGGACTATCGGTTAATCCGAATAAGACAGACGCGGTTGTTTTCACCAGAAAGGTACAAGTGGGAAACCACGAGTACATTGAAACTTGGAGCACAACAAATGCAAATCAAAGAACGAGCTAAATATCTAGGAGTCATCCTGGATAAGAAGCTGTCATGGAACGAGCACCTGGAAAACATGTGCAAGAAGGTAGTAGCGACTCTGTAGCTCTGTAGGAGAGCCGTTGGGAAAAGCTGGGCTGAACTTTAAAACCAAAAAGACGAATTTTTAACAAAATAGTTATATTTTAAGCAATTACTTTTTTTACAGATAGCAGCTTTACTCGGAAAATCCTCTGTCCAACAAAATGTATCTGTTACATAATTTATTAATGACGCCTTACCAGTTACTTGTAACATTTTGATGCTACTTTGGATCATCAACAATATTATATTCCATCTTTACATTTGTTTTAAATTAAATTATTGGTGTGACGGAATCTGGTTTACAAGCACAATTCTAAAATTCTTCGAGATTCTTTTATTCCTGCCTGTGGGAAATTCGTTTATTTCTTCTGTCGTCATTTCGTCGACCTTACCGGTGTCCATGTTTATTTTTGCTCGTCTTTGAAGGCCAGTTCTTGATGTATATATTCCACGAAGTGCTCTACCCGTATAAGTTTCCACGAGTGCAAAGACGTCACCATTAGACGTTGTTAACACACTTTGTTCTTCGGCTGGCATAGGTAAAAGGAAATTACGCTCTCCTCTCAAATGAATTGGTTTATTAGGAGGAAAACTCCATCTTCGAATTTCAAATAGCCGGTTCGGTCTCCCATTGGGAATAAGCCGAATAAATCTAAGTTCTGCAAGTGTATATCCAAGTACGCGTACAGAAGAATGCCTGGCATTAGGAGACTTGGATCTGACACGAAGAGGAGGCTCGGCAGGAGGAGAAGACCCGGCCAAAGAATGAGATCTGTTTGGAGGAAATATTATTTCTGATCATAATAAATATTTAAATAATAAAATTAAATACATTTGCTAATAAACTAGAATCAGATTCCCTATTATTAAAAAAAGAAATATGTCGAACACAGATAATAATATAGTAATTATTAATAATTTAATGAATAAATGAGAGAAACCTTTCAGAAGAATTATTTCTGTCAGAATAACAAGAAGGCCCGGAACGAGGAACACGAGGAATTGGTTCACCATTAGGTAAACACTCAAACTGTAAACTCCACTCTGCAAAAAAAACAGGATTGAAATTTTCTTGTGTATTCTCCTGTGCCATATTTTTGTAGGATTTTAATTTTCTGTGCTCAACGAAGCAGCGGAGATAGAATACGAATTAAGGTTAGGTACTTAATAAGGGCGTCCTTTGATTTTCTGTTGCTTCACAGTTTTTTGGAGATGAAGTTTTAAACTGTTTGGAATTAGCCTTGAATTATTCACAGTCTTCTCTTATTTTTTGTCTTTCTTGACTTAAAAAGCTTTCTTGGATGATAAATTTGTCCTTTTCGGTTGGAAGTAACTGCTTTTGATGGTTTTTGATGGTTCACTAATGTTGCCGACGTTTTTAGCTGCGCATGTGTCGTAAAGCGCGAACCTATTCGAAACCAATAAGTACTGTAAATAATCATACAGTATATTATACAATTTAAGTAGGCCCACGCTTTTTAGTACATGCGCAGTTGCAAACGTCTGATTTTTAAACTAACCTTAAAAGCTTCCGCAGCTCATGTGCATAATCTTTCTTTCAAGAATGACTAATCTCTATAATTTTAGATTCTTTATTGAATTTTTCTCGGTGCAGTATTATTCATTTTATATTATAAAGTAAAAGGTGCATCATCAACTTGTAAAATCTTGAAAGTGAGGCGAGGCAGAAAATGAGTAGTGTTAGGAAAGACTACGAAAACTCATAGTGTAGGTTCTTTTGAAACCATTTATCATTTTGTGTTTCTTTTCTCAAAGAGAGAGATTTCATGTATTGTGTATGACCCCTTAGACATTTGATGTTTCAAGTAAGGTGTTCGCTGTAGGGAGTGTTCCATGTGGTACCAATTTCCTATCAGTAGGGACATTTTTTGAATTTCATTTTTTATAGCACACATTCTGGATTCCCCCGCAAAAATTCAGAGTAAATTTGTACTTATTCCGGACAAACCCAAATAAAGTTTGAAAGAAAAAAGCAATTGAGATATAATGTTGATTGAGTCCCACAAATTTTGATTTGCGCATAGCTTAAGAAAATGTATTTAAAAAACCATCCGGAATAATACGAGAGTAGACACAATCCTCATCTTTTCTTATTAGAGGAAAAAGTGATTAATGGATTATTGAAGAATTATATTAAAAATGTAACTGAAGAAGATTTTAGTGCTCCATTGGATTGCATAATACGTATATACGTTCCCTCTATCTCTACTTTAGCATCTATCCTTTTTAGCACATCTTCCACTCCTTCCTTTAATTTTTTCCCTCCTAATCTTAGACCCTTTATCACTATATTTCTTTTTCTTTCATCTCATTCTTTCCTTTCTAATCTTCTTTCTTCCAATTTTCGCATCTCTTTTCTAATTGCGGCCATCTCTTTCCTAATTTCTTGTTTTATTTTCTCTCCTCTTTCTTCCTACCATCTTTTTGTTCATCTGTATTAGCTCTATCAGCATTTCACGCAATTCATGTGACTTTAACATTTCAACTTTAACATTAAACTTTAACAGTTTATATATATATTATTCTAAGATATTTGTGTTTGTCCCCTTCCCGATCATGAGTCGCGTTTATGGATAATTCCGGGGCTTGGTGACGTGGAAAATTGTAATTTGTATCACCTAAATGTAACAGATTTGACAGATAACTTATAAAACTATATTGTTCTAAATTAAGAAACTCAGAGAATACAATAATATATAGAAAGTACATGGATTAAAATATGTCTTTGACAAATATTTTTTAGGCAAGACTTTTACGTACTGAAATTCGTCCAAGGTTATCAGCTAAAAAACGCCTTTTTCTGAAAAAATATTGATACCGTGGCACGTAGACTTCAAAAAGTAATGAAATATCTTATTCAATCCTTTTTAACAGCATTTTTGCTACAAAATAATTCACCGAACGAGGAAAAATAATCCATAAACCATATCTTTTCATCTTAGATACTTTTTTCTGGAAGATTAATCTTTCTTGGTTCAAAAATGTGTGCGAAGTCTCAAAATATTTCGGTTTTGTTTTCTAGTGTACTCAATAAATAAGTATAATATTGTATTATATTATTATATATTTACCAATAGAATGAAGGAAAACGGCAAAAGCGAGGAATAGATTACCGGCAGTGATCCTCATTTTTATAAGAGTGGATGGCAGTATATGCTACTGATTTAGCGAGAAAGGGAATTTTCTACAAGATGTCTCCGTATATAAAATAGGAGGCTCTCAATATTCCACGTAGCCAATCTTTGTTTGCTAACACCTACTTTCTCACCTCCTGCTACTTTACCCAAAAAATTGTCAACGTCACAGAACGAATAGCGGCATGTGAAATGTTATATCAACATGCGCCACTTTATCTCTTCGGAAATTTAATACCTAATAATAATAAAAATAAGAGAAATGTGATTTTTATCTTGAAATCCAATTTAATTGTTATTAGCAGGGAGAAGGTATCATGTTTTATTATTTAGAATCAAAAATTACTGCTAAATTTATTTTGAATTTGTCTAAAATGAAATTATCTCATTTTTCTTGCAATTGACTAACATGGATGTATATGAAATTTAATATACACGCTCTTAATTGAGATTTTATATGCTTGATATATTAATTCTAATACACATGGGTATAATAAATTTAATATTATTTTTAACAGTGTAAGAAAATTCTCCCTCTATGAGGAAACAAAATTGTATACCTACGAGGAACCAAAATACTCATAAAATCAGCACAAATGAATACAACCATAGTGAATACATTCTAATAGTAGTAGTTGTTGTTTTTTGTTCATAAGCGAGCGGGGTATCCCGACGGAGCCCCTCTGGCGCTCAAACTATCAAGGCTATTGAACCATGTCCTTAATGATTCGCTTCAAGTAGTTGATCCCAGACCTCTGGGTGAAACCGAATATGTCCGCCACTGATAGCGTTCTAATTTCCTTAGGTCCCATGAAGTGGAACCCAAGTGTTTCTTGCCTGAGCCTAGCTAATATCAAGCTTTGACATAAGACATGCAGAAATGTGTTATCATCTATGTCACATTTACTGCACTCTGTTGTGGCGTTTTACACCATTTTGTACATATGGTAGCTCAGGTGGTTTTTCCCTGTAAGCATTTGAATCACTTTCTTTATGTCTTCTTCGAGTAAAACAATAATTTGCCCGGACCTGTCCATCCTGTACGTTTGGCTCAGGATGGTTTTTACCTGTCAGAAACCCCGGCGATTTTCTTCCTGCGTCACTTTTTGCCGCCTGGTCTGGTATTCCGTTATCCTTGAGGCCTGTGTGATCAGAAAACCTTTTTAGGGCTACGTTGTTCTTTTCTGCAAGTTGGGTTAATGACTTTTGCATTTTTAAACCAGTTTTGATGTCATGCCTGGTTTCCCAACTGCAGTTAATATCGCTTGGCTGTCCAAGCAGATTGTAATATGCCTGAAAGCAGGAGTTTTTTCTAATAATATCTCATTGCAGCGAAGGATGGCCTGGGCCTCCGCCTGAAAAACGGTAGCATGCCGCTCAAGTGGGATCCCTATCCCTATCCCCATCCTTCCTTGCTGTCACAGATTTCTGCTTCTGACTCTCATACTCCTTTGAAGCAATCTGTATACCAGATTTTTCTTGACGAAGCGCGTTTTCATTTGCTTTCCAAATACCCCTGCTTGGAATGCAGACGCGGAATGTCTTGGTAAAGTTAAGGCATGCTATAATTTCATCTTTCCTTGTCTCTAGAATCGGAAGTGTATTTATATCACTTGGGAACCTAGTGTGTCTAGTCCACCAGGTCTATTTATCTGCTCTTGCCAGGTGGCCTATCGCGTGAGCCGCCCTTGCAGTTACTGTAACATGTAGGGGTTCTTCACGAACCATGAATCCTATCGCCGCTGTGGACCTAGTCCTCATTGCTTCCGTCACACATCTAAATGCTGGCGTTTGTAATCGCCGCGGACTCTCCTTCATCGTTTCAAGATTTACCCGTGGCGGCCAGATCACGGCCGCGTGTAGGAGTCTTAGTTTAGGGAGAGCGAAGTAGAGCCATGCATGCATTTCATAACCTAAACCTCACACCAAACCAAACGTTCTTCTGCAAATCTTAAATGTCATGACAAAATTCCTGCATGGGGTCTCAAAGAACTTCGCTCAGTTTAGTTTTCTATGTAGGATTACCTTAAGATATTTAACCAGGTATTTTATATTCAACCTACGGTCATTTCCGGATTTAGCGAGAGCCCTGAGCTGTCGCACCCGAGCTCTATGATGAGCAGCGCCGACCATGCAACTAGGTCCAGACTAGGAATATAAAGTCATCCGCGTATTCCTGGATTTGAAACCCTCCCTTGTTTAGCCTATGAAGAAGACCTTGAAGCCTTTCGACAGACGACTTCTGGACTACCTTCTCTAACGTCTTCAGGATAAAGGACGTTAAGCTGATCGGCCAGAAATCATAAGCAGCAATGTAGCCATTCTTTTCAGGTTTGGGTTGAAGGCTACTTTGCCATGTATTCATGCCGATGACACGTCTTTTAGGGAAATTCTGGCCCTAAATAGTATCGTCAGTGGAACGACGATGAAATCAATGCCTTTTGTAAGAGCACTGAATCGACGCCATCCGCCTCTCGTGCTTTAAAGTGGCAGAAGGATCCATCAGCCCATTCCGCCTCATTGATGTCAATGTCCTTGGGAACGAAGTTCCAGTCGGCCCTTTCCCACGTTTGGCTCCAGTCTTCCACCTCCCGGTTGGTTCGAGTTCACTCGAAACCAGGAAAGTGGACTTTCATTAGCTGAGTCAGTGTTGCTTCTTCGTCTTCGGCAAACTCACCATCATCAAGCCTCATTAGCCCGAGGCGATCATTCGGATTTTTGCCAGGATATTGTGGAGCTTCGCTGTGCCCGAAATGTTCGTTGATTTCTTAATCGCTCTAATACTCTTACGGAGTTTTTCCAAGAAAGTGTTTCACCATTCCACTCCTGTCCTAGACCTAATTTTACTTGTAGGATGATCGTTCTCATATGGTACAAACAGAGCCCTTTGCAAAAAATCCGCAGCAAGTTCTAACTCATCTATGGTACCATTCAGTCATTGACACGGAGATCACAATCCATCTGGTGCATCATCCTCAGGTCTGTAGTACGATGAGACGCCTAAGCTCTCCCACCAGCTACAAGGTCACGTGATCCCTAGGGAGAGTACAATCCTAGTATTCATCAGCAGTAAAATTTTCAGGATTCATCGTATAAAGAGGTTCCTACAACAAAAAAATAAAATCAATCATTTCATGAGCGTTCTAAAATAAACTCAAAATTCAAATGAAAAATTAACTGTTTCGGTGTGTTTTTTTACATTGAAATATAATTCATTATGTACCTTTTATATCGAGCATTGGATGTGTAGAAATCATTACTTTCATCTCCTCGTCAGTTGTATTAGAATCCTGAAAACAGAAGATACGTAGTACAATCAACTCAAAATATGCCGGTCCAGATGAAAACAAAAAGATGAATGATATAAGCATACATGCTATAGTCGTTATCTCACAGTTTATAGGCGCTAAGCTTGTCCTTGTCAGATATTTGCATTTCGTCAAGGTCAGATTGAAGGAAAAAAATGTAATTACTTAATTAGATGAAACTGATATCAAAATTCAGATAATCTTCTATGTTTGAGCAAAATCAGACGTTTACATGGAAAGTTAATATAGTCTCTACTATAATTACCATTTGAAGCTTTTAAAAATTAATATAAAAAAAGGTTGAAAAAAATAATCTCTCCCGGATTGCATAATACCCTAGCTTCGATAGTTAAATGTTGTGCTAACGAGGTTACTGAGCCTTTAAAGATTATTTTTGATTTGCCTCTCTCTTCGGGAAAATTTGAACAAAAATGGAAATGCGCGAAAGTTTGTCCTATTTTCAAGGAATGAGATAAATCTCAAACCGCAAATTACCGAGCAGTGTAAAATAAATTCATTTGACGTAGGCTCCACTAAATACAATTTTATCACCTTTCCACGTAAGAGCGGTTTAAATTATTTCAGTACAAGATTGACAAGAGAGTCCTTGAGTTTAATATTCACGACGACAATATAATCAAATAGGCTAATTCCTCTCTAGGATTTCTATTTAGAAGGTGCAAGATGTTTGGAAGGACAATCACCTTCAACAAATGAAATGCAATTTCAAAGAATTCCTAGTGATCACATTTCATGGGATTTTAAAGTATTTAAAGGAATTCCACAAGATTTGAAGAATTTTGTTCAATCTCGATATTAAGCGGGTTTATAGAGAACTTTATTGAATAAGTTTCTTTAGATTCATAGCAAAGGAATTTCGAATTTTCAAGAACCTCCAAAGATTTCAAAAGATTGGAAAAAGTGAGCTATTTTAACAGATTCACAAGAATCTCAAGACATTTCAAAAGTTTCATAGGATTTTTAAGAATTTTTTGGTATTTATAAAGATCTTAAGCTCGATTTGAAGGGGTTTCTAGAAAAGTCTGGGAATGAAATACAACTTTTCGGATTTTATTGGTGTTTCAAGAAATTTTACAACATTGAAAAGGATTCATTGAATCTGCAGGAATTTCAAAGATTTCTAGGGATCCGAACGATTTTTTTTAGAGAACTTTAATTAATACATTATTTTTTATTTATACTAAAGGCACTTCAAATGATTTCTACGAATTGATATGGTTCATTACAATTTCCAAAAATTGCAATGGACTTGGAGGCATTTAAACGAATTTGTATAGACCTTTAGGGAACAAAATAAATTTTATTTACTAACTATTAGAATGCCACAGATGATAATAAAAAGGAGCTGAAAAAGGAGCAACAATATCATAGTGCTCTCCGAATGACATATTAAAACAAAGGCAATCTTTATGAAGATTTAAACAAAATTAGGTCAGGAATTCATTCACTAGAATCAATGACAGAAAAAGTAAAGTAAGGATCAATTAGGCTCGAAGACATCAATACTTTATATTATGTGGTAAAAATATATCAACTAATTCATCCTTGTAGGTATAATTTCGATGATTTTGAACCCCAAGTGGTTTGAAGCACCTCAATTAATCACATTAGTCTCCGGTCTTCTGTATTTCTTCTTTCTTTCCAATTCCTTTAGCCATTCAACCACATCTTCATTTTCGTTTTTATGCAGGACTTTTCTCATTGTCATGCTTCCTTTATCTATTTTTTCACAATTATTAAGCTAATGTTTTAATTTTACTCTGCCTTGTTAACAAAGCATGCACCATCTCCCTACCTTTTTATCCCAGTGCTCGTTGCAGTCTTTTACGTTTTCACATATCACACGCGCAATTAATTTTTCTGATCCTTTGTCGCCTTTTCTATTCAAATATTTTTCTAATCCCTCTATTACCCAGTTCTCTCTTCTCTAAGCAGTCTTCAACTATCTCTTCAGTAATATTTCCTCATATTTACATGCCCTTTTTCCTGTTCTTATTTTCATTTTCTCCCTATCTACTTCTTTTAACACTACATAACTCAGCGTTCATCTGTGTAATCTCCAAGTCCATTTGATACATTTTTCGTGCACTTTTTCCAGCTGCTCATATTCCTTCCATCCCCACAGTTCTACTCCATATATCATTATACTTGGAACTAGTAACTTATGCATTCTGATTTATCCTTTAAAATCATCTTCAAATAATTTATCTCCGATACCCCATACCTTTCTCGTTACTACCGCAGCTCTTTTTACACTTTCATCAACATGTTCTCCAGTGTTCTAATTATTTTTCATTAAAATAACCTACTGCCATTTCTTACAATAATGTCTCTTATAACTTTTGCTGAAGGTTATTATTTTTTACTTTTCTACGTTCAACATTAGTTCATTTCCTTTAGGTGTTTCTTGAATCTCCTCATCATATTCCTCAGCACCTCTTTTACCCTTGCTAATAATACTATTTCATCCGCATATGCCAAAGAGCAGAATCTATTTCCCCTAGAATCTTTTTCCTCCTATAAACAATCCCCTGTCTATACCCTTCTCAAATTCTTCTAACATATCCGCAATCAATACAGCAAAAAACTTAGCGAGAACCCATGTCTCGGTACTAATTCTGTCAAAAACTCCTTTGATACATCTTGTAAGGACAATTTTGTGTCTCTTCCAAAATCATCCTTACTTAATTTATGGCTAGTGAAATTCCGATAGCAAATAAAGCATATGAAATTCTCTGTACATCTCCTAGTGACAATTTTTTCAATCTTAACCGGAAATCGATAGCGAAATTCTAGTAAATTCTATCATACGGGTTTATTCCACAAAGGGGTTCAGGGCGAGGGTTTATCTTACCACACAGATAAAAAAAATCTTAGACCACATTTCGATAAGGCACAAGGGATGACATTTTTATTAGAGGTTCAAAGAAGAATAAAAAAGAGTTACAATGTTCTACTTTATTACATAAATCCCGAGAAGAGATATATGCATCAAGTTACAATGACCGACATTTGAATTAATCCGGATTAGAGTCTAATAAAAGATTTTAGAAAGACTTACAACGCGGTGCTCCAACGCAAGAAAATTTACTCCCCAATCTTACCATCTTAACGAGCGCGTGGTCGACTCCAACGTCTAATCGATCATACAATAATTTTTGTCGGCCACGCGGCCTAATTTGTGAATATAAGGTGGAATATACCATTAAACCATTTCCCTTTCAGGGTAGGCGTGACACTACCCGATTCGGGTAGTGTTTCTAGGTTTTTCTTGTAGTTATAAATAACTACAAGTGTGGGCTCACCACACCCACGATGTGCCAACAGCACTCATGTCAGTATTCTTGAATGGTCACCCATCCAAGTACTAACCGCGTCCAACGCTGCTTAACTTCAGTGATCTGACGAGAACTGGGTTTTTCAGCGTGGTATGGCCGTTGGCGAATGCGAACGATGGATGATGGAATGAGAGTCTCATAACTACCGAAATATAGACATCTTTACGAAAACCCGCAAACTTTTAGGATTACGAAAATAGACCCAAAAAAAAAAATCTGCCCGCTCCGCGGGAACATTCTCATCGCGCGCTTCGCGCGCGGCTCGCAAGTTTGAGCGCGCCTAGGGCGCGCGACTGTTGGATCTCGCGCTTCGCGCTCGATCATATATTTATCTCGCGCTTCGCGCTCGATTATATATTCACCTCGCGCTACGCGCTCGGGCGTATTTACATCGCGCTTTACGCTCGGCTCCTCTAGATTTCTGAACTTCGTGTTCGACTTCGATGAAAAGAAAAAGTTTGTTTGCGAATCTTATGAAATTATCAAAACCTCTACATATTAAGTGATTGTTAAATTTGTTTTTATTTTAGACTGAAAAGGAACTTTAGTTACTCAAGGTTCTATCGACCTTAAGGAATACATTCTCATCCAGACACTCGCGCTTCGCGCTCGATATTTAATTTGAAAATCATTTGAACCTTGCGTTCCACGCTCGGTTCTGTGCACCGTGTGATAGAAACAAACAAGTTTGAGCGCACTTACGACGCGCGATTTGGTAAATACACTGAGCGCGCACTTTGTGCTTCGTGTTATATGTTCTTCATATACAAATTACTAAATTTGTATTTGATTTCAAATGAAAAATAATTATATAATTTAGGCGACAAATGCCGTTTTTCAAAAAAGTTAATTTTTTTCATTTTGAATATATTCTTACAACAAAAATTGATTACAAGTTTGTAAACCTTTTTTTAATGCACAATTTTTCTTCATTTATTGGTTTTCGTACCTTGCATTGTTTTTTCAAAAATTTGATTTTTTTTACTGTCAATGTTATTTTCACGAATAAAACAAAAACCACGCATCCTATCGAAACATGATTCACAACAAATTTGTACCTCCTTCTTGGATAAACAAATTTTGTTTATGTCATTTCTTTCGTAGCTCCTGTTATTCGTCTACAAATTTGATTTTTCTATTTTCAATGCTGTTTTTTACGAATAAAACAAAAACTACGCGTCATATCAAAAAGTGAGTCATTAGAAATTTGTAGATCTTTTTTAGGTGCACAATTTTGGTAAAATGATCTTTTCTCGAATCTTGCATAGTTTGACAGCAAAATGGAATTTTTGATTTTCCATTATTTTTTTGTCCGATCAAAATTTGAATTTTTTATTTTTCGAAAAATTAAAAAAGCTGTTATGAAAATATTATAGGGTGTTCAAAAAGCAACGTTTTTCTTCTCCTGACTTTTTTTCATATCGTGCGTTTTTCGGCCTAAAATGTTCATTTTCGTTTGTTTTTTGGAATTTTGAAAATCCTATAACTCCAGTAATTTTTTTTTATCATGAAAAGTCATTAGAATATTTTGTTCGTCATTTTGCGTACTACTAATAACCGTACATAGAATTTTCAAATCTTCAAAAAAAGTGGTCTCAAAAATTTTCAAAATGTGCTCACTTTTTGAATTTTTATCGAAAATAGCTGGTTAAAGAACTCGTTCTTTCTTTTTAGGCCATAAAAAAGTGTGCCAAAGCTTAATCAAATCTGATCATTTTTTCGAAAGTTATCGTGGCTACAGACAGACACCTTGGTAAAAATAGTTTTTTCTGACTCAGGAGGTCTCAAAAAGTGGAGATTTGATGAAAACCGACTATGTCAAATTTTACATAAAATCAATACCTTCTCATTAGAATGAGAATGTAACAACGCGCACAGAGAGCACTCAAAAATCAGGGAGAATCACTTTGACGGTATTTTAATTAATTTTGATCAATCATTTTTTTTTTTTCTTTATTTTATTTCTCTCCAAAGTTCCTCTGAAGTGATTTACCAAGACAAAAAAACCATACCTTTATACCAGAGACAATTTCTGCTTTTTTTAAGTCCATCGACAGTTTATCCATTTTACTTTTCGTAGTTTGTACAATCAAAAAGAAATTATCGCTGGTTATAAGCAGTTAAATACGACAACCATGCCTTCATGGGCGAAGAACGAGAGTGACAGGCCGCCACGCAACGTAGATCCTCCCGGAAGGTACGTCCATCTTTTTCGACTCAGTTGACCAATGACAGCGCAGCTTTCTCGCGCCAAACGCCGTTGTGCTAGAAGTAAACCCGCGAAAACTCCGATTTCAATATGGTCGCCGGAATTCACGTCAATCGTCCTAGCGACAGAATAGACAAAGTAATTAAAGGACAATCAGATCTCGACACTTTGGGCGTATTCAGATTGTAAAGCTTCCAAAGGGGTTATCAGGGGTTGAGTGTCCTGTCGTTGCGACTTGGTTCCCGCGCTCTCTCTCTCTCTTTCTATTGCGGCTTGCTGGCTTTCCTGATAGGCTAGAAAAGGACAGAAAGATACTGGACTACTTCTCTCTCTCTCTGAGAAGTGTGGAATTCGTGTAGAAGTGTGGGTAAAGGACAATGTCGCCTGTAAGAACTTCCCTCTCATTCTGTCTTATGGTGGGCGACTGGCAGTGTTATGGCGGCTTGGCTCGTTGTCTAACTCTGGTCAATGACGTTGCCATGGCAACTAGTATCATTGGCATGGACCAATGGTCACGACTTCTCTGACCTACTTTGCTATCCCTGATGTTGTGATTGTCTCGGAGCACGTGCGTTGTTGCGGTTGACAGCCGACTCTCTCTCCTATCGATTGACAAGTTACAAAAGAATATATACAATTAAATAAATGAGGTTTTCTTAAAATTAAGAGTGCTCCCTGAGAATTAGGACTCTCGCTTTTCGGACCATTTTGACCTCTGGTGAGAACAGGTGAAAAACACCTTGTCACAATCTGCCCTCACTCTAACTCTATTCTCTGTTTCGCTGTATATTTATCTTACTCTTTCTACTAAACATCTCCTTATTTCAAGTTTTGTCATCGCCTCCCGAGGCTTATTCCTATCTACCGATATACTTTTCCTCCTTTTTGCTTCAATTCTTCTTTTTACTTCTACCTGCCCGTAATCCAGCTTGGCTTCTGGTAATATCCCCCTACCTTCTATCTCCTTCCTTAATCTCTCCATTATTACCAGTGCATACACTTTATAAGCCATATTCAAAAGAGTTATCCCCTTGTAATTTTCTACTTTCCCTTTTCTCCGGTTTTAATATCAACGTCATCAAGTCCGGTTTCCACTCTTTTAGGAATCCGTCCCCTTTCTGAATTCTTTTGACCACCTCTCTCACTTTCTTCCTGCTTCCCTGCTACTGTAAGTGCACGCCTCATTGCTCAGCCCGTCGATTTCTCCCGCTGAACATTTTGATCCTACTTCGGATTACGGTTCCTGATCATGCGAGTCACACTCGTGGCAAGTCATAACTGCTGCAAGTCATGTAAAATGCTGCATCTTTGCAGATGCAACTATCAATTAGCAGGTTTTCCCGGAATCCTTCTAGGCTTTTCTTTGAGCCACGTTGTTCGCATATCTCTCGCCATACAGGGCCAACTTTTTTTAACAATACTATTAATTAGGATGACTGAAGATCTCATACAGCGTGTTAAAATATGTTATTAGCCTGTGATATTTAGGGTCAGACAAGTTGCCCTTTCCGGGAAAAGCACTAGGCGCCCTTCCACCAGCTACCTCGGAATAGGATTTTCCTACTTTATATATGAAGTGAAAATGTGGGTCAGATGCTGGTCGGTTGAAGGAAACTTCTTCTATCAGAAGCTCTTTATGCGATCTGGTCCCGCAGCGAAATAGTTCTTCATGCCTCTTAATACATTTGAGAATTCTTTGCTGGCGATGATAGGCAGGCATTTTTCTTCAGGTATCATGAGATTACTGCACAGCTCCTTGAAGCTATTCACGTTCTTCGTGTATTCACTCAGTGGATCCTGAACTTCGTACAATTCTCTCCAAAATGCACCAACCTCTTCTTGTTTGGGCAGGTGGTCCACAGTAAGTGGAGGGTCTCGGAAGAATCGATATGAGTCAGAAGTATAAACTTCGCAGAAGATAATGTCGTTTATAAAATAAGTGACGTAATTTCTAAAAATAAAATTTTTTTTCCAGGAAAATGTTTCGTTACGTATGTAGCATATTACAAATGCTTGAGCTAAAACCTGTCTTGTAAAAGTATGATGTAGACTCTGCCATGTAAAAGTAGCTCAGAAGTCTTCTTCTAAAAGTGACTTACCATTGCTCTTAAACAGTGACTCAAAAGCACTCAAGTTTATCTACTGAAATTCACTACTACGAATTCTCTTGAATCCTTTAAAATCCCTACGAGAAAGAGGTTATGTTGTCGTTCAAATGTACCGGAAGAGAAAATTAAAATCCAGGATATTTTGATGAAAAGGAGTACTCAACCTTAAACTTTTCTCAGAGGAGACAATCGTATGTTGGTAAATCATTGCCCCATTGACGCAATTGAAATTAACCTTTTTCCGTTGAAGTTTCAAATATTCTGCAGAAAACTCTTCTTTTTTGGTTGAACGCAACTGTATTAGATTTCAAATTAAAATATTTTACGGTTGGAAAATCATCTATCACATTTTACGTTGATAACTAACTTGAAAATTCATCTCTACAGTTAAAAATCGAACTACTTTGTTGAAGATCCGGTTTTTCAAATGATAATTAATTTTCATAATTGATAATGTAACTATTCCGTTTTTGATTCAAAATTGATCTGTTTGGTTAAAAATTGAACGACCTGATTGAAACTTCAACTAATTTGTGAAAAATTAATTTTTTTTATTGGAGATTCTAAGTTTAGTTACAGAATTATCTTCTTCGTGGAAAATTGAGCTATTTTGTGGAAAATGCAATATTTTGACTTGATGTATAACGAACCTAATTTCTTTCAAATGAAATTTATTTTATAGTACCCATTTTAATTTTATTTGAAAATGTGTATTTTAATTTCCAGCTACTTGTAACATTTTAACTTTACACAGAAAACAATATAAAGTTCAAACAGAAAATATTGAAAATTCAAATCAACAAAAGTAAACAAAACTTGTTTTTGAAACGGCCTTACGTATTCCCGATTCATAGATTTTCATGACATATCTACATTTTCAAAAAGTATACAAATGTAATTTTTCTGTTTTATCGATTTAAAAATTTGATTTATAAATAATAATAATCGAAACGAATATTGCTGAAAGTCAATGTTTTAAAGAGGTTGCTTATATTTTTCAGCGATATTTGTGGCTAGATTACAGGTCTTTTACATTTACTTTTCGAAAATTCTGCGAAACAGGGCGATTCCTGCCCAAGGGAGATTCCTTGATTTCATCTATGGTCATTTCTTCAAATATGCCGCTCTCCATGTTTATTTTCACCCGTTTTTGTGAGTAAAATCTTACTGTATATATTCCTCGAAGAAATGTATCCTTTACTATTGCAAATACGTCACCATTGGACGTTGATAATACACTTTGTGTTTCGATCGGAATCGGCTGAAGGTCTCGATGTTCTTCTCTCACTTGAATTGGTTTATCTCGAGGAAAAGTGTATCTTCGAATTTCAAATAGCCGTTGCGGATTTGTTTTGGGAATAAGCCGAATGAATTTAAGTTGTTCAAGTTCAAATCCTAGTACGTATAGAAAAGAGCGAATGGCCGGAGGAGACCTGGACCTGACACGAAGAGAAGACTCGGCAGGGGGAGAAGGCCTTTCCAGAGAATGAGATCTGGCAGTAGGAAATATTATTTACAATCATAATAAATATTTGAACAATAATATTGAAGAAATATCTTGATAAACTAGGATTAAATGCTCTATTAATTAAAATAGATGTAAAATAGATATATAAATATATATAATGTTTATAATTAAATAAATGAATGAAAGGCACCTTTCAGGAGCATGATGTCTGTCATGGGAATCAGCAGGTGCGCTACGAGGAACAACAGGAATAGGGTCACCATTAGGCAAGCATTCGAACTGCGAACTCAACTCTGCAACAAGGAACAGATGATTACATTTTCCTTGTGCATCCTCTTCGAGCATATTCTGCCCAATTTTGGTTTTCTCTTCTGGCAGGAGGGCAAAAATGGATTAAAAGAAAAAAAAATAAATCGAAAATGTTGTATTTTCATGCCGGAAAGCCGATTTTTCTACAAAAAAGTTGAAATAGTTCAAATTTCAACCAAAAGGAATTAATATTTAACAAAATAAACTTCACCATCTGTTTCTGGAAAGTTCCCTTATTAGATATTCACATTTCTTTAGCAATTTGAAAGACATTTGACGTTTTATGTAAGGTGCTCGCGGTAGTTGGTGTCCCATATGGTACCCATTTCGTATTATAAGGGAAAATGATTCGCGCACAGCTTAAAAATGTACTAACAATTATAGATATATTATATTATTCTAATTACCAGTGGAATGGAAGATAATCACCAAGGATGATACGAGAGCAGAAACAATCCTCATCTTTTCTATTTAGAGGTAATAGTGATTAATGGATCAATAAATAATTATATCAACAATGTAACTACTGGATATTCTAGTGCTCCATGGGACTATATAATACGTAAATTCGTTATTCGCATCTCACAGTTAATTGCCGTCAAGTCTCTCTTTATCAGATATTTACATTTCATTAGAGACAACAATATCATAGATCAGTCAGATAAATGTTGTGCTAACGAGGTTACTGAGACTTGAAAGGTTATTTTTATTTTTTTCTCTTCTGAGGAAAATTTTCAGAAAAATAAAAATGGGCGAAAGTTTTTCCTATTTTCAAGAAAAGAGATAAATTTAAAATCACAAATCACCGACCGGTGGCCTTGTTGTGCAAATCTTCTAAGGTTTTCAAGATCTTTTCGTGTAAAATAATCGTGTCCTACATAAGTCCCGCCGTTTCTCTTCCCCAGCATGGGTTTGTCCCAAAAAGATCCACCGTTTTCTAACCTTATTACATTTTTACAAATTATTGAATCGTCAGTTACACAAAATAGACATGCTGATGTCATATTCAATGACGTAACTAAGGTCTTTGACTGAATTAGCCATAGTAAAATCATAATTCATTTGATGAATCTTGGGATGCCTGCTTAAATCGTGAAGATTGTTGACTCCTATCTTGAGAATAGGAAAGTGATTCTTCAATAAAATGGATACTCTTCCTGCCAATTTTCTCAAACTTTAGGGGTGCCGCAGGGTTCGAATCTTGGCCCATTCCTATTAGCTTCAAATGTATGAATTGTCATAATTTGGAACCCGATGTCAATAATTTTGTAAATTGGTGTGAAAGAAATTCACTTAATGTAAACTCTGCTAAATGAAATATTATTACTTTCTCACATAAGAGCAATTTGATTTAATTTCAGTACAAGATTGATAACAGCGTCCTTGAGCAAGTATCTTTGATTGAAGACTTAGGTATTTATGTGCACTGTACTTCGACGTTTAATGTTTACATCAAAAATATAATAAAAAATGCTAATAGCTCTCTAGCACTTTTATTTAGAAGGCGTAAGATGCTTAACAGGCCAATTACCCTCAAAACATTATACTTCCCTCTGGTCAGATCCAAAGGGTCTAGCCGGATCACTACGTGAAAAGTGCCCTTGAGCCTTATCCACCCGGGATTGGTCCTATGTGTACGTTACAAAAGAAAACTCTTTCCTGGAGAGTTCAGCCTTTTAAGGGGATTTATCAGCGTTATAAAAAGGAATTTCATTTTCCGGCCGCACGGTTGAATATTTTGGTCTGATATTTAGCATACCTCATCTAAAAATCGGTCTCTTTTCTTGTGAAGTCTCGGTTTTTTGAAAAAATGTTTATATTTGACGTTATAAACAAAAAGAAATGAACAATAGAAAAAAAAATGCAGTGACTCTCAGTACTAGCTGAGTGTGTATTTTCGAGGCCTGAGCCTCGACCCTCGTCAAAGCTACGAGGAAGACTCCCCGTAGCACGAGTGGAGACCCTGGAGCGCGTCGAATTACCCGAAACGAATCAACCTCCTCATTGTTATGAGATGCAGGCCGGTTCAAAAAACTGAAATTATGAAAGCATCGCGTGATTCAATTTTAATTAGCAGAAATAGTTTATCCACATAATTTCAAGAAAGTGAAAAAAGATTCATGAAAATCGGTTGATATTTGCAGTAATAATAGAAATGTTGAAGTGCACACGATAGTATGCAAAGATACACCGCACTATGGGAGGAAACTCATTTTTTTCGTTCAAAAGCCTTCGAGATTTTTCACAAAATCATTATTTACTCTTCAATATCGGTTTGCATATAATGAAAACAATCTTAAATCGACGCAAGAGTACTCCCAGAATGCAAATAATTTGATTATTATCTGTTTTAATTGTTATAAACAAATGAAATTAACGAATAGCTAAATATCGTCATTGTGGTTGAAAAACATTTGTTCTTAGCTAAAAATGCTTTAACTTATTGTGAGAGTGATTGTTAGTCAGAATATCCATCCAAAACGTTGATTTTTTTAATTTCATTTTTTATCTTCAAGACACAATTTGTCTTACACTTCTCCTTTCTTAAATTTAATGGGCAGGGGTATAAGAAGGAAAAAAAATTATTAACTTGGAAAGGGAATTGTTATAGACAAATTATATCAACAAATTATCGACAAAAATCTGAAATCGCTTGCTTTCATCGTTAGGATGATACGTAGTCATTAACATTTAAGATTAAATGTTATTTGTTTACTTTATAAACAAACGATATAAACAAATGCGAATTTTGGGCGTTGTTAGGCGAAAAGGAACTGTTCTTCCTTCCTAACTTGTTGCAATTATATTGCCAATTATGTTTTCTGACAAAATTGTTGTCACTCATCAATATTTGTTTATTTTATAAACAAATATTCACAAACTCACAAAAATTCTAAGCAGTTTCAGTGCGGAAAAAATTATTTTCCAGGACAGAGTTTTATATTTACTTATTTCATTTGTTTCCAGAATCAACAACTGGTGTATGTAGTTCAACACACATAATCAAACATATATCACTTTTCCGAATATCTACATAATTTCAGATAATGAAGGAAGAAACAAATTCCAAATTTTTGCAGAAAATTGTTTACAACATTTACAATTGTTGAAGTTTTATAAAAATTGTGACTAGCAATCACTCTCACTATAATTTAAAGAACAGACAGAAAAAACTAAGAATGAAATTTGTTGCAGGAAATTTTTTAGAGCGATGAAGTTTTGTTCAGCCAACTTCGCGTCTTTCAAAATATATGTGCTTGTCATGGTAAAAAAAAAAGAATGTTCAACAGATTTTTGTGTAAAGTTTATCCTCTGAAGTTAATTTTTGTTGCAAAGAATCTCCCGTCGGAAATCGATGTCAAGGAAATCTTCTGTTTTTTCTGTGTATTCATCCGAAAACAAATTTTTTCAACAAAAATTACGCTACGTGGCTATTTGTTAATTTCATTTGTTTATAACAATTAAAACAGATAATAATCAAATTATTTGCATTCTGGGAGTACTCTTGCCTCGATTTAAGATGATTTTCATTATATGCAAACCGCTATTGAAGAGTAAATAATGATTTTGTGAAAAATCTCGATTTTCTCATACTTCGAGTAATCATATAATAGATAAACAAATGAAAATGCAACAATCTCTATCTAAGGTGCTCTTGGAAATGTAGCGCTCTACAATTAAAAAAAAAAATAATAATTGCGGATTGGGGCAAAATTGAAGGCTGTAGACCTTTTGAACGAAAAAAATGCGTTTCCTCCCATAGTGCGGTGTATCTTTGCATACTATCGTGTGCACTTCAACATTTCTATTATTACTGCAAATATTAACCGATTTTCATGAATCTTTTTTCACTTTCTTGCCATTATATGGATAAACTATTTCTGCTAATTAAAATTGAATCACGCGATGATTTCATAATTTCAGTTTTTTGAACCGGCCTGCATCTCATAACAATGAGGAGGTTGATTCGTTTCGGGTAATTCGACGCGCTCCAGAGTCTCCACTCGCGCTACTTGGCGTTTTTCTCGTAGCTTTGAAGAGGGTCGAGGCTCAGGCCTCGAAAATACACACTCAACTGGTACTGAGCGTCACTGCATTTTTTTCTATTGTTCTCTTCTTTTTGTTTATAACGTGAAATATAAACATTTTTTCAAAACACCGAGACTTCACAAGAAAAGAGACCAATATTTAGATGAGGTATGCAAAATATCAGACCAAAATATTCAACCATGCGGCCGGAAACTGGAATTCCTTTTTATAACGCTGATAAATACCCTCAACCTTGAAGATAACCTTTCAAGGTCACATTTACGGTTTTCCAGTTTTTTGCGTATATACTGGATTGCTTTTGATGGATTTTAATCAACCTGGGGTTACATTAAAGATCTCTTAAGAATACTTCTAACGAATTTTTTCAACCATTTTTGGCGCAAAATTCAAATTTTTACAGACATTCAAATATTTTAAGTCGAATATGCTCAAAAACAAAGATACATAAATTAGCGATCAAATTCGCACAGTTTGCTTACATATCAAGTATTTATCAGGAATTTTTTGAGATTTTTTGCAGTGGTGAAACATAGTCACTGGAGATTACCAATTTCTTTAGTAATATACGATTTATGATTTCCTTCGATACTTGTATTCAGTTTGCACAACATTCTTTGCAAGTCTTCGATTGACTCTGCCAATAACGACCTTATCATCTGCAAACGCTAACCCACGTACCCTCACTGTCCTGAGATCAACACCTTTTTCGGCAAATAGGGCCATTCTTAGACGCTTGTCCATATGAATAATTATTTTAGAAAACATTTTCGAAAATACCTTTTTTAGCCTGAATTTTACATAAAACTGCAACTTTGCATTGTTTTGTTCCATGTTTTGGAAAACCGAGCCGTGTAATGGAAAATTAACATGATTTTTTAACCAAAATTTCTAGTTTTCCATCATAATATTTTCAAAGTATTAAAGGAATGCGAACTGTTAAGAAAATTCAACTATTTTCATTTTTTTTGTTTGTTAAAAGTTGCATTTTTAGCTCAAAAGACGAATTTTTGTTTGACAACAAAAAATTTGTAGTAAAAACACAAACAAAAATGGTAATCAAATGATTGCATTTTTAAGCCAAAAAGACGAATTTTTAACCAAACAATTGAATTTTGAGCCCAAAATGTGACTTGTTATCAAAATTATTGAATTATCAACAGAATACTTAAATTTTGGACCAAACAATAAAACTTTCAACCAGAAAAATGAATTGTTAATCAAAACGTTTATAGTAGCCTTTGAACAGAGCATGATGAACTTTAACCAAAAATATTTCGGTTTTTTCATCAGTTCACATTACTTTAACACTTTGAAAATATTAGGATAGAAAACTGGAAGACGCGGTTCAAAAAGCAACTTAATTTTCCATTACACAGCTCGGTTTTTGAAAAAATGGAAAAATGCAGTACTTGTTATTAACTTTTTTTAAAGTAAAGTTTGGTCACCTCTTAGGAAAGGTTTAAAAAATAATTTGCACCCTATAACTTTCAATTTAAACCTCCTCCCATTCCCTTCGATCCTCATGTATTGTGCCCTGAACGTGCTCCAAAAAATACAAAGTAGCGGTTTTATGTAAAATTCAGACTAAAAACGGTATTTAAAAAAAAATGCTAAATTAATTATTCACATGGACACGTGTCTAAGAATGGTCCTCTTCAACGGAGAAGGTCTGGATCTCGGGATAGTGAAGGGTGCGTGGGTTAGCGTACCCAGATAATAAACATGGCAATAACATGGCAATATGGCGCCGAGTTCGGTCGTACTGTGAAGTCGCTCCGTGTTTCAGGTTGTTTTTCTAGTGTAAATCATCGTATTTAATTTCAAAAAAGTGTTTAAAGTATGAATTTCGAGACCCTTAACACCCCTCGTGTGTTTGAAGGAGGTGCGGATAACAGTTTTGTTGCAAAAACACTTATTGCAAAAAATCAGTGAAGTTCCCACGTGGCCAGTGAACTGTGTCCGTGATTTTTAGTGAAAAAAAAACATTTTTCCAGTGCAGAAAAAGGATTATCAGTGAACACTCATTCGAAGAATAGGATATAGCTATCATCTGATGTTGTTTAGCACCTGTAAGTGATTTTAAACAAATAAAATCAGTTGGAGCTGTCAGTTTCAGATATACGTATATCATTCATCGTTGGAGAAAAGTGTTTCAGATATACGTATTTCATTTCATTTATCGATAGAGGAAAGTGAAAAAGTGCCTTTTGAGTCTAACTTTCTGTAACTTTTGTTTCCTGGTTTATTTCGAAATATTTTTAGTTCTTGAACATTCATCGTGCTCCTAATCTAAAAGCACACATAACGTCGCTCGCGCCCACGTGTCTCCAGACCTGGATATAATTATACCACTATGGCCTTTAACAAAAACACGTCTAAGATTACTCTCTCCGCGGAGAAAATCTGCAGGGGTTGCGCATCTAAAGTTGTAGATGCTACGTTTTGCTCAGGATGCTCCGCTCCCTACCATCCTGCTTGTGCAGGTCGTTGTGCTACCTTGCCTACCGGTGCTTACTCCCGTTGCTGTGGTTCTCGACCACCATCTCCAACTCGGGCTTTCGACCTGGAAGACATCAACAGGATTATTCAATCTGCCATCGGAACACTCCAAGCTACACTTCAAACGAAGTTATCAGAGGACAACCAGAAAGTTCTTGACTCTGTCAAATCCATAGAAGAGAAGCTCGATGGGCTTCCGGAACGAGTTACTAAAAACGAAATAGCGCTCGACAGTGTTACGGCCCGGATTCAGGACATAGAAGGTACGCTTCAATCTTTTGATATAAATAATCATTCTGTGCTTGACGAAATGGAGCGTCGCAATGCTAGGAGACGCAACTTGATCCTTTTCGGGTTACCAGAACGTAGTCAGACCAATCATTCTCCTGGTGGCTCCACCCCTGAACCCAACCCAACAACTCCTCAAGTCCAACGGTTCCTGGAAAGCGTCCTATCCCCAGGTTCGTTGCCAATGTTCGAAGCATTCCGGCTTGGCACTTTGTCTCATGATTTGCTCAAACCTAGACCGGTAAAAATCTGTTGCCAGGATCAGCGTGCGGCGCAGGCGCTCTTGCACTTGTTCCTTGTTGCAAAGAAGAATACGCAAAAAGAGAAAAGGACAACGAGTTCATCAACGGAGAAGAATCTCAGCATCTGGATGGCCCAAGACAGAACAAAGATGCAGCTTCAACAGATTCAGCAGCTGAAAGAGACATTGAAGATGCAACAGGAGGCAGGAGAAGTGGACTTAAAGCTCGTGTTCAGGGACAATGTCCCAGTGTTGATGAGTCTACGGTCGAAAAAGGCCTGAGTGTTCCTTCCTGCGATTTTTCCGACTGCTCTCCTACCATAGTCTCTTCTAGCAATCAAGCTCACATATGTAATAGTGTCGGTGAGGTTCTTACACCAACTCAAGCGTTTTCTACTGATACTAATACTCTCGCATCTCTCTGCAGCCTGCTTGAAGTCTACTACCAGAACGTGCGGGGCATCCGCACAAAGTTATCCGAACTAAGGAAGGTAATACCGGCTTGTACAGCAGATATAATTATTCTTTCCGAAACCTGGTTGCATAGTGGCATTAATAACTCTGAATTAGGTTTGAATAATTTCACTTTGTATAGACTCGATAGAAATTCTCTAACTAGCAGCCATGAGCGAGGTGTTGGTATTATTATTGCTGTTAAACATAAATTTCATAGTGTATCCATTCCTTGCAACATCAACTCAGTTGAAACTGTATTTGTTCGTATTAGCGTGGGCAACTTTTCTCACATTTTTTGCGCCGTTTACATTCCTCCTCGCTCTGACATTACTAAATATACTGACTTTTGTAATATGCTTGAAGAGGTTTTGAATGTATTTCCGAGCCACCCGATTCACATTTTAGGCTACTTTAACATGCCTTTCATTCGCTGGAATAACAATGCCACACTCAGTAATCAGGATACCCCCTTTTCGATTAATACTGATTCCTCTTCTTGTCAAAATGCAATCGCTCAAAACATATTAGATACAATATCCTTTTTAAATCTTTATCAAAAAAACTCCATAGTAAATAAATTCGGCTCAATGCTCGACCTTATCCTATCCAATTATAATAATTGTTCGTCCTTTCTGGCACCGGATCCTTTGCTACCTTGTGATCCCTATCATCCGCCGATAATTTATGATGTATTTGCTCCTAGTACACCCAGTGAATTGGCGCATAACATTGTATCATATAACTTCAAAAAAGCCAACTTCGCACTTATCAACTCGTACTTAGAAAAGGTTGACTGGAAAAATAGTATCTCTAATTCGATAACCCTTTCTAACAATAATTGTCTCAACCTTAATAAGAAGGAAATTATCGACGACATGGTTGACTTTTTATACATGCACTTGTACACTGCGATAGACGAGTATGTCCCTAAGTATTATTATCATACCTCAACCTACCCTCCCTGGTTTTCATATGAGCTTAAAGATCTCGTAATTGCCAAGAAGATGGCGCACTTAGTATACAAGAGAACGAGAGATCGGACTGACTATGAGAATTTCTCAATCTTGAGGGCGAGATATAATTTTTTATCTGAGCGTTGCTATAATGAGTACATACTCAGGACTGAGAGAAATATCATAGCCAACCCGAAATCTTTTTGGAACTATGTTAACGAAACTAGAAATAACTCTTCGATGCCAGCTGAAATGTTTCTCGATAATTTAAGAGCAGACTCTTGTCCGCAGATCGCCGAATTATTTGCTATATATTTTAGATCAGTTTACAATCCTACTAAAAATTGTGCCCACATTCATTCTTATGACGATGAAGTCGATCTAAATATTGTTTATATTTCCAGAGACGAAATCAGGGCTAAACTACGTAATCTCAAACAGAATAAGGGAGCGGGTTTCGATGGGATCCCTCCCTCTCTTCTGAAGTCTTGCTGCTCGTCACTT
>CAKNYM010047994.1:0-14382 GCA_932195095.1 Andricus curvator
GGCAATTTACGCGAGATAACATCGTGCAACACTGTTCCTTGGAGTCGGGTCTCTAGCTGCGGATGACAAAAGTCTGTCTACAACCCAATTTTCAATGGATTTTGACGTTTTTTGTTTTAAATGAGTGTGAGGCTTTCCGGTATATCGAGTCAGTGCGAGAATTTGGATTTGGCTCAAACAAAATTTTTTATTTAACAACAAAATAAATAATATTTTTAGCCTAACTTTTCAGATGCACCTTTTTTTGTAAGATCTGCGAATTAACTAAAGGAGAGCTTAATTCAGTGTAGTTACTATCTAGCAATAATTTTCAGTAGTTTGGAGTAAGAAAAAAAAATGTTTATGATGTTTTAAGCATATTAATGAACAAAAGCCATTTTTTGTGATTTGCAATAATTAGTTGTTTGAAATTCACAGTTTTTATATAGATTATGAGAGAAATGTATGCCTAATTATGATTATTTAAATATATCTGCTGCTTGGCAGCATGATTGAAACAATTTTTATCAACAAATACACAGTTTTCGTATGTCACAATGATTAGGCTCTTGCTGATTGATTAGACTTCTTGCTGTCATTTTTTTCAAATTAACAACTGGTAATTATTTAAACAATATTTATAAACAAATTCACATTTTTAACATTATTCCACGAATAGGGACAATTTTCTTTACGAGATCCACTAAAAATGTATTTCTAATGACTCTCTGCTATGATACTTTACCAACGGATAAGAAAAGTTAATTTTTCAACAATTTTTATAAACAAATGTACAATTTGGTCACTTTTGCAGGAATAGCCTTATTTTTTTCATGGAGTAAGCTAGAAATGTCTTACCAAAGACTTCTTTGCCTTTTTTGTCCAATTGACAAAAACTGTTCATTATTCAAACAATATTTATAAAGAAATGCACAGTTTGGCCATTTTCCAATGATACATTTTTTTGCAGAGTTGCTGTCAAGATACCATTTCCAATAAATACATAATTTGATAACAATATAACTAAAAACCCATTACACCTTTGATTAATAGATGTAATGAGCTTGGTTTTTTTAGCTCACTCTGCAAAAAAAAGTTATCATTGAAAAATGGTCAAACTGTGAATTTATTTGTAAATATTGTTTAAACAATAACACTTCTTCCTAATTAAGAAAATGTGACAAGAAGGAATAATTGGTAAGACATTTATTGTTGATTCTGTAAAGAAAAATAATACATTTGTTCATTAAAAATTGTTTAAATAATTAACTTTTGTCATCCGTTGGCAAAGTATCATAGCAAAGAGTCATTGGAAATACATTTTTAGTTGACTTAGTAAAGAAAATGGAGCCTATTCTTGGAAAAATTGTGAAAATCTGAATTTGTTCATAAATATTGTTTAAATAATTACCAGTTGTTATTAAGTTGAAAAAAATGACAGCAAGAAGTCATTGGCAAGATATTTGTGGTCGATTCTGCAAAAAAATTGGAGCCTATTCATTGTGACATACGAAAACTGTGTATTTGTTTATAAAAATTGTTTGAATAATGCTGCTAAGCAGCAGATATTTTTAAATAATCATAATTAGGCATACGTTTCTCTCATATTCTATATAAAAACTGTGTTTTTCAAACAAATATTCATTGAGAATCACAAAAAATGGCTTTGGTTTATTAATTTGTTTAAAACATTGTAAACAATTTTTTTGCAACACCCACCTCGAAAGTACTGCGTTCCATGTAGCTAAATTATATGCAAAGTGACTTATTCCGGATAACAATGCGGGAATAATATTGGCGCATGCGCAGTTCGATTCTTATATACTTTCCACATCAGCAGGATGAACGCGCATGCGCACTTTGCAGATGAGCAACTTTCCGCATCGCGACAATTCGGAGGCAACGTAGCAACAGCAGCGCTCAGTGTCCAAGCGAACAGCTGATGAGAGGTGCGAGGTTAAAGTCGACGTGTTTCGAGTGCAAGTGAAATTTTCCTTCTCATTGTCAAAACAAGATGGACTTAAATAAAGATTCGAATCAAACTGGTTAAGAGTGTACTCCACCAGATAGTATATTAGTTATTTTCATATATTTCGATTTAATTTAATGAAAATTTCGTATTTTTAGAATTTGTTTTGGTTCCGCTGAGTGTTTCACCGCTCCCCCCCCCCCGCAACTGTAAATATTCTTCCTTTGTCTTTCTCTTAGTACAACTTCCTCGGAAGCATTCGCCTTCAGCTCTTCGCACTCGTCCTCGTTTTCGCGCTCATGCTGACAAATTTACACTTGTTGGCAATCGCCTATTTTGCGCACTTGTATCACAAATAGCTATTTTGTAACGCACGCATGAAACGTTTACTTTTCGACGCATGTATTGCGTGTGGGAAGTGACCAATTCCAAAGACGTGGTAAAAAGCAGTTACAAAAAGACTTTTTCTAGCTGCTGCGCTTGCGCTCTTTGAGCAAGATTACTTTTTCTAGCTGCTGCGCTTGCGCAGTTCCAGCCAGGTCAGTTTTTCTCGCTGTTGCGCTCGCGCATTTCGATTCCGATTTACTTTCCAGGACTGTCGGAATAATAACCTCACTTCATTATGATGTTACGCTTGAGAGACTGACTGTGAGTAGTGAATAGTGATTGAACAAACTCGAAGTGATAAGTTACCATAAATGACTGATAAATTACCATCAATTACCGATAAATTACCAAAATTTTTACACATTTGTGGATACCTGAAATTTCCGGCAATTTATCAATTTTCCATAAGTTTCCGAAAACTTTTGAAATTTTTTCCAAAAGGCTTTGGCTAACTGAAATTTCCAGTAATTCAGCAATTTTCCATAAATTATCGGAAATTTAGCAATTTTACATGAATTTCCGGAAATTTTTGGAATCTTTCCAAAAAGGTTTGGATACCTGAAATTTCCGATGATTTAGCAACTCTTCATAAATTTCTGGAAATTTTGGAAATTTAGCAGTTTTCCATTTTCCGGAAATTTTTTTAATTTTCGAATTTTTTCCAAAAACCTTTGGATAACTTGAATTTCTGGAAATTTCCGGTAATATACAAATTCACTGAAAATTTCGGTAATTTACCGTGTACAACAGGTGCCATCGACTCATCTTAGGTTTGTTTCCGGCTTGTCTTCGGCTCGTTTCCAACTCGCCTACGACTCGCCTTCAACTCTCCTTCGACTTGCCTCTGGCTCGTACAGTAAACCTCATACTCGTGTGGAACTGCCTACTTTCCGCACTTCTAGCACAATTCAATTCGCAGATCCTACAAACACAGACTCCATATACCCGAAAGCCTCACGGTCATTTAAAAAAAAAACGTCAAAATCCATTGAAAATTGGATTGTAGACAGACTATTGTCCACAAAAAGTGCTTTTGGCTACACTGTGCGCCGTCTTGACATGCAAAGAGAAATCTCTCATTCTCCGACCCCAGTCCCGCTGTTCTTCACGTATAATGCCGTTACAGTTATTATTATTATGTTGATGAAATGATGTCTCAGGCTTAAGATGGTTACAGCCCAACATGTCGAAGGAATTTTTTGTTACAGTTGGAATTTTTTTTTTTTTTTTTGAATAGTCTGCACGGGGCCGTCCCGGTATATATTATAAGTTACGGACGCATTTTTATCATGGAATCAAGTGATCTGGTTATTATTATTATTATATCACTATTATTATTATATTATTATATATTACACAATTGAGCCATATCTATTTCGGGGAAAGCGTGAACCACTAGGCGGGGAAGGGAGATGTAGGAGGTGGTAATGGAGGGGGGGCTGGATTTCTAGATTGATCTAGAATTCCCGTTTTGTTTATTTTAGACGACACGCTCGATCACCCCAGGTGAAGAGCTTAACAAAGTCAGCATGTAAAGCTCTCCACTCGGGCCCATTAGTATGCAACATTTTTGTTTTTTTTTTCAGTCGTCATTCACTCCACTGACACTCTTCATCATGCATTTCTTATAAACTATTTGTCGTCACAATTTTCTGTCCTGGCATACCTCTTTAGCTTTCTTCACGTCCGTGCACTTTCTCATGCTTCTCATGTTTCTAAGGCTTCTTATGTCTCTACGATTTAGGGTCTCATTCACACATTCTGACCATTCTTTCCGCAGTTTTCCTCTGGGTACGCTGCCATTTACTTTACCTTGATGCACTTGTTTCCTCAGTGGTTCATTTTTCATTTTCTCAACATGCCCGAACCATCTCAACAAATTTCTTTCATTCTTGTCAAATAGTGTCTCATCTATTAGCAGTACTATATTCTAAAGTACAATTTATGTGTTTTGAGTAAATTTGAATATGATTAACTGCTCACAAGTATTATTGTTTTTTACATTACATCAATTTTATTTTTAGCACATTCAGTAGTTTTGTGAATGCTGAAATATAGAAGATATCAGTTGTAAAATGAAAAAATGTAAGTTTAAACAAAATTTTTTATTTAAATATCTCTTAGGGATGAAAAATATGAAATCTAGGATTGACGAAAAAGTAAAAAAAAATTTGAACTGATGAACTATTCTGAATGTTAAAAGAACAAAATTAATACTGAGTTCAAGTTATTATTCGAGATTGACATAACGCAATTTTATTTTTGACATGTTTGCATCATTAGCACGATCTGGTTATCGTGGGTGGTTTCAGACACAAGCCATTTTTCATTTGTCTCATTACTCAGAATCCGTGTACCCCGGAAATACCTATCCCCACCCTCAAAAAACTTGAGGACTGGAGGACCCTCTGTGCTGATTCGCGTTTCCCCAGTGACATGATAACTTTAACTTAATTGCAAACTCGTTTTCAGCAAACGTGAACATATTGTTCCTTTTTCTTCATAAATATGTATAATTTTCCATAAAAGTAAAATTTGTATAGAACGAAATATATCGAGTTATTTCTTAAAACTTCAAATTTCCTTTTGCGAAAAAGCGCTAATTGACACCACAAACTTGAGGATTTCTTTTCTTTCCATCGTATTCGTGATTTTTTTCGTAAAAGTACTCCTCTTGAGCTTTACAATGCTATTTGGAAAATTCAAATATCACAGGTTGTTCAAAAGTTCTGAATTTTTCAGTGAATGTCTGCATTTTCGGGAAGTGGGTGTGTTTATCACCAAAAATAAAATATTTGTTTATATTTTTTTTGCAATCTTCATGATGTGCCCCTAAAGGAGAAGTGTTCAAGATTCTGCAGGAATTTTGCCAGATTTTTTTATTGATGATTGAGTGTTTTAACATGCCTTGCATCTGAAACAACCCACGATAACCTGAGAAGATACAAAAAAAAAACGATAACCTGATCGGATTAAGTTTTATATATATATAATTTTTAAAAAAGGTTAAACAACCACCGGAGGGTCCCACTAGGAGCCACTGCCATCTAAAAATGACATCAGCTCCCAGTAGAACCGCGGTAAATCACACTAATGGCCACGTCTTACGACCGTGAGATGGTTGGCATGGCATGATGAAATTACGACGACAGGCCGGCGAAACACTCGTGTGTCTTGAGGACACGAAGCGCCCAAGGTTGACAGCTTTCTGCATACATCTCTCAAGTGCCTTGGCATGTATTTGGCATGCGGGAATGGCTTTAAGGTTACGAACCAGTGATAGTTTCGCACCTCCGAGAGCACCGATCGCAAGGACAATCACTTTGTCCTAATATTTTTGGTACAGTCGTTGCAAATCTCTTTTAAGGTCTGGATAACTCTCCTCCTTTTCCTTCTCCTTGGCAGTGATGTTGTGGTCGGCCGACGCCGGGAATTCCATCACGAATATGGTTCGTTTCTCGAAGCCTTGGAGAACTTTGTCAGGCCTTGAGTGCGCAACGGAGATTGCTGCCCGAAAATCGTAGTTCCAGAAAATTTGGCACTTCTCGTTTCGGACAATCGACTCTATCTCCCTTGGAACGTTCGGCAGGGCAGGGTCTCGGCCAACACCGTAAGAGCGACAAAGATGGTAATAAAGCACTCTTAGGGCCACATTATGACCATAGATATACGTCGTTCCTGCGTGGGTCGGACACCCTGATAGTATGTGTCCTAGGTACTCAGCGTGTGCATGACACGCTCGGCAACTATCACTGGGAACTTCTTGACATAAAATGTGGTTACGGTATGTTAAGGTGGAAATGACACCGTCCTGGCATGCGAAAATAAAACACTTGGTACCTGAATTAGGTCCTGATGATTTGAGGAAAGCAAAAGTTTGCTCCTTCGACAAGGACTGCCTTTCTACATTTCTCTGAAAGTTTCCGTGCATTTTCTTGTCGAGTAGCTCTTGGTGAAAATTTTCAACCTCTGCCTTCTTGCCTTTGGTTTTTAGAAGTGAAGCATCTAGATGAAGTAATGCACTTTCATCACTTCTGATGTTAAAATTCAGGCAAAGGGTCTCGGCCGCTTGCTCCGCGGCTTTGTAAAGGAACGCTTCTTCGCCAATCATCTCGTGGTTCCTGACCATCTTAAGGAGAGGATCTCTGCCATTCGCAAAAATGTAAGCTGTACTTAGAACAATCCGGTTATGAAGACACTGGAGATTCAGAAGTCCGCGTCCGCCTTGACGGCGTGAAATATATAATCGCGGAACTGACGAATTGATATGCAAGCTTTTATGCATATGCATGATCTTACGTGTAGTGACATTAAGGGCCTTAAGCTCGTTCTTTGTCCATTGAACTACCCCAAACGAGTAGAGTAGAACCGGGACGGCAAGCATCTTAGTCGCAGATACCTTGTTCAACGCCGACATATTGGAAGACCAAATCTGTCGAAGAAAATGCTTGTATCTGTTTCGGAGAGACTCCTTCACTGATGTTACGTCCTGAATGCCGTGTTGAGGCACGCCCAGGTATGTATAGGTCTCTCCAGTATTAAGATGTCTGATAACACTTATATACACAAGCTGAAAGACAGTTTGACAGTTTGAAAGACGCCCTTCTGGAAGGTGACGTTGTTCGTTGTCACACGATAATTTCTAGATGAAATAGTAAATCTAGTTTTCCAAAGAGGCATCAATCTCTCTATGCATCTCACTATGTGTGGATGTACCTTCTTGCTTTCCAACAGACAGATGATGACACACCATGTCTACACCTTTTTTTGAGCCACGTTGTTCGTACATCTCTCGCCATACAGGCTGAATTCGTCGAACAATCCTGTCGTTGAGGACAGCTGTAAAGATCTTATACAGCGTGTTCAAACAAGTTATTGGCCTGTGATTCTCTCGGTTGGACAAGTAGCCTTTTTTTGGCAGGAGTATAGTGCGTCCTAACACCAGCCACTGCGGAATGGGCGTCTCCGACTTTAAATATGAGGTGAATATGCGGGCCAAATGTTTGTGTGTGAAAGTCAACTTCTTCCACCAAAAGTTCTTAATACAATCTGGTCCAGCAGCGGAAAAGTTCTTTGTGCCTCTAAGTGCTTTTTTCACCTTTTCGGCAGTGAATGATGGACATTCCTCCTCAGATTTTATGAGGTTGCCGCAAAACTCCTTGAAGCGGATGATATTGTCAGTATCTTCATTCAAATCTAGTATTTTCGGGATCTTGTACACCTCTCTCCAAAAAGTCTCTACCTCCTTGGGCTTGGGTGGATTTTTTACAGAAACAGGTATATCGCTGAAGAGGCCCGATGGGTCAGCGAGAAGCTGTTGATTCTTCCTGATGCATCTCTCCCTCTTCTGTATTCTCCTGCTTGCGTCAGATAACAGCCGCATTTTGTCAACAATATGCTGCTTGATTGTCAACAGCTTTGACTTGTTTAGTGTGTGATTCAAGATCCTTAGTTCTTGGGCGAACTTTCCAACCCTTTCCGTAAACGGTCTGCCAGATGTTTTGTAGTCAATCACACATTGAACACGGGACGCATTCTGTCTTGCCCATCCAATCTTCTTGTTCAGTTGATGCAAGCGTCTTTTGGTCTTTTGACCCATCGTTGGAGTTCAGCCTTCGATTTGAATCAGCCAAAGCACCATAAACTGAGCAATTGATGGTCCAGAGGTCGCACTCTTGCTGAGTTGACCTGTCCACTCAATGTGGGCGTTTCGCCGGTTCTTCGTCGTGTTTCCATCTAAATTATTTTCATTTTCAGCACCCCGAACTCTAGGCAGATCGGCATTGTTTGCCGACCCATTGGCGGGTGCTCTGCACGTTCGCTTGTCTTGAGCCGCATCTACAACATTTTGGTGTTTTAGTGGTTTCATTGTTGTTTCCACGAGTAGCTAGGGAAAGACATAGTCCATACTTGTAGAGCCCCGCGTGCAAGGATAAGGCGTTCGGTGGCTTTGTCATAGGCTCTTCGGTTCTATTCCAAAGGAATCGAAATATATTATATATATATATAATATAATATATATTATATATATTCGGTTTCGATTCCTTTGGAATAGAACCGAAGGGCGTATGACAAAGCCACCGAACTCGTCCTCGGGTTGCGGATAGAGGGACCCTGTACTAAGGGTTTCTGCTGAATATTGTTACAATAATTAATAAGCAGTCGCGGACAATTGTCCAGGGATGGTCGCGAAGCAATAACTCCTAAGCGAAGGCGTAACAACCGTGCTGAAAGCTGAATGGCACCTGGGTTAGGTGTCTCAAACGGAGACTCTGGGATACCAGGCGACCTCTCAGAGTATCAGCCTTATCCTGGCACGCGGGGCTCTACAAGTATGGACACTTTCCCTAGCTGTTCGCGGGAACAACTATGAAACCACCAAAACACCAAAATGTTGTAGATGCGGTTCAAGACAATCGTACGCGCAGAGCAGCTGACATTGGGGCGGCAAACAATGCCGATCAGCCTAGAGTTCGGGGTGCTGAAAATAATTTAGATGGAAACACGACGACGAACCGGCGAAACGTCCACATTGAGTGCACGGATCGACTCAGGGATGACGTGCTAGACTGCTACGATGCCAGCATTATCCCTGTTCGCGGAGGCTTTATGGCGCGTATGCACACTCTGTGGTGCCAGAAACACCCAGAGCTTCAGCACGTTTCGCATCAGTCTTTGAGAAGTCAAGCCGACTACCTTCGGAAAAATGGATATGTACACGGAGCGCTTCCCCAACAGCTGCTTTATCAAGCTGCAGACGAAGGTGAGGAAGCGACATTGAGACCAACCGCAGAAAGCAGGCACCTTCTGAGAGATGATCGCAATTTCATTACTAGAAGGAACATTAACATGCAAGTTCCTCCTAAGCCCCAAGATCTGACTCAAATCGATGCCTTCATGCGTGAAGATATCTCGCAAGAGTCCGACCTCTGGACCATCAATTGCTCAGTTTATGGTGCTGCGAAAACTTTGGCTGATTCAAATCGAAGGCTGAAACCAACGATAGATCAAAAGACCAAAAGACGCTTGCATCAACTGAACAAGAAGATTGGTTGGGCAAGACAGAATGCGTCCCGTGTTTAATGTGTGATTGACTACATAACATCTGGTAGACCGTTTACGGAAAGGGTTCGAAAGTTCGCCCAAGAACTAAGGATCTTGCATCACACACTCAACAAGTCAAAGCTGCTGACAATCAAGCAGCATATTGTTGACAAATACGGCTGTTATCTGACGCTAGGGGGAGAATACAGAAGAGGGAGGGATGGATCAGGGAGAATCAACCGTTTCTCGCTGACCCATCGCGCCTCTTCAGCGATCTACCTGTTTCTGTCAAAAATCCACCCAAGCCCAAGGAGGAAGAGACTTTTTGGAGAGAGGTGCACAAGATCCCGAAAACACTAGAGTTGAAAGAAGATACTGAAAATATCATTCGCTTCAAGGAGTTTTGCGACAACCTCATAAAATCTGAGGTGGAATGTCCATCAATCACTGCCGAAGAGGTGAAAAAAGCAGTTAGAGGCACGAAGAACTTTTCCGCTGCTGGACCAGATTGTATCAAGAACTTTTGGTGGAAGAAGTTTACTTTTACTCACCAACATTTGGCCCGCATATTCACCTGATATTTAAAGTCGGAGACGCCCATTCCGCAGTGGCTGGTGTTAGGACGCACTATACTCCTATCAAAAAAAGGCAACTTGTCCAACCCAGAGAATCACAGGCCAATAGGTTGTTTGAACACGCTGTATAAGATCTTTACAGCTGTCCTCAACAACAGGATTGTTCGACGAATTGAGCCTGTATGGCGAGAGATATACGAACAACATGGCTCGAAAAAAGGTGTAGCAGGCTGTCGAGAGAACCTGCTAATTGACAGGTGTGTCTGTAAAGACGCTAAAGCCCATCAGCGCGTCCTGTCAATGGCCTGGATTGACTACCGGAAAGCTTTCGATTCAACCTCTCATAGACTTATCATCTGTCTGTTGGAAAGCTTGAAGGTACATCCACGCATAGTGAGATGCATGGAGAGATTGATGCCTCTTTGGAAAACTAGATTTACTATCTCATCTAGAAATTATCGTGTGAGAACGAACAACGTCACCTTCCAGAGGGGCGTCTTTCAAGGTGATACCATGAGCCCTTTGTTTTTTTGCATCACACTTTTTCCTCTATCTCTCGCACTACGAAATTCTCCTGGATACCTCTGTGGTGACACTAATCAGCGCGAGCGTAAGGTCGCTCATGTATTTTATATGAATGACCTGAAGATCGATGCCTCTGGTAAAAGCAAACTCAAAACTGCTATAAATATCGTCAAGAAGTACGCAGGCGAGATCGGGATGGACTTTGGTTTGGACAAGTGTGCAAAAATTAAACTTAAGGAAGGAAAGATTACTGGCGTTTCCAAGGACCCTGAGCTTGTGGATATAAGTGTTATCAGACATCTTAATACTGGAGAGACCTATACATACCTGGGTGTGCCTCAAAACCGCATTCAGGACGTAACATCATTGAAGGAGTCTCTCCGAAGCAGATACAAGCATCTTCTCCGACAGGTTTGGTCTTCCAATCTGTCGGCGTTGAACAAGGTATCTGCGACTAAGATGCTTGCCGTCCCGGTTCTACTCTACTCGTTTGGGGTAGATCAATGGGCGAAGAACGAGCTAAAGGCCCTTGATGTCATTACACGTAAGATCATGCATATGCATAAAATCTTGCATATCAATTCGTCAGTTCCGGGATTATATATTTCACGCCGTCAAGGCGGACGCGGACTTCTGAATCTCCAGTGTCTTCATAACCGAATTGTTTTAAGTACAGCTTACATCGTTGCGAATGGCAGAGATCCTCTCCTAAAGATGGTCAGGAACCATGAGATGATTGGCGAAGGAGCGTTCCTTTACAAAGCCGCGGAGCAAGCGGTCGAGACACTTGCCCTGAATTTTAACATCAGAAGTGAGGAAATTGCATTACTTCATCTAGATGCTTCACTTCTAAAAACCAAAGAAAGGCAGTCCTTGTCGAAGGAGCAAACTTTTGCTTTCCTCAAATCAATCATAATTTACAAAATATTTTTCTTATGATAGTACGAATTGAACAAAAAATTGACAAAAAATATATAAGTGTGGGTTTTTGGAGAAAATCGACTTTCAATATTTTCAAAAAAAGCGCCGCCATTTTGTTAATTTTCAACATTTCCACATTTGTTCGCGGCTTTCGAAGTAAGGTGATAAAGTCTATCAGAAAGTGGAAAGGAATCTTAAATATCTTAATTAGGAGAACATTTATATAATTTTAAAGAAAAAATTAGGGTTTTTTTGAAAAACAAAGCAAAAAATTCAAATACGGATAACTTCGCGAACGAATTTTTCTCACAAATCGCAAAAATACGTTACAAACAACATATTTTGTCGCCGAGAGGTTCTGCGACTTCAAGTGTAGAACCTGCCTGATTTGAAATAGATTCAGTCTGTAAAAAAATAATAATTTTTTGCGCGAATAGTTTTTCCATTTGCGGGGGAAATCATGTTCAATACACAAAAATTTCTAATACCAATTTATTTTTCAGATATATTCTTTTAATTATTTTTAGGACTATATTACTTGAATTTTCCTAAGTTTCTTGAGAAAAATAAAAAACAATATCTTGAAAATTTCAGATGTGTCGAAGACAAATCTAGATAATTTCTAATAAAGCTTTTTATTTTATAGGATTTTACAAAATTTTAGGAAATCTTGGGTTAACCTTGAAAGATATTTGGAACTGGTGAACGTTTAAAAGATGTTTCAAATATTTTATAAATTTTCGGAAATCTTTCAAAGTTTTTAAATATTTTTCATCTCTTCAAAAATGTTAAAATTACTAAATATCTTTCAAATGATTCGAATCATTCCTAAAATTGCCGTAAAATCTTGTAGAATTATTTCTATGAATTTTGAAAATCTTCTACATTTTTTAAAAATGTTTTAAATTGTATTAAAATCTTTTAGAATATTCTGTTAAAATGAATTATTTAAAATAAAGGATCACATTAAATATTCCTAGGAATCGTAAGAAAGTTTTTCATTATCTTGAAAACTTACAAAATTCTTAAAAATCTTATGCAGAGTTTGTTTGAAAATCTTAAAAGAGCTACATTTTTTTTCAATTTTTCGATATCTTTTCAAATCATTTTTGAAATATTTCCGAAACTAAAAACATTACCTTAAAATCTGCCAGATTATTTTTCGAAATTTGTTTAAAAACTTGTACATATCTTCTAAAGTGATTCTAATTTTGCCTAAAATTTGTGAAAAACCTATCAAAATTGAAGAAATTGCCTTAAAATCTTCCAGACTTTATTTCGATATTTTTAGCAATATTTTGAATTGTTTAGAATTTTTGTTAATTTTCTTCAAAAATTAATTTTTCATAATGAAAAATCATTTCAAGTTAACCCAGGAATCCTTCTCTAAAATAATTAATGTTCAACCAAGAAAAAGAGAATCTGCAACAAAATAGTTCAATTTTCAACCAAACTGATGAATCTTTGATTTAAAAAAATTAATTTTTTATCTGAAGTGGAATAGTTGATGTTTCCATTTTTTTTTTAAATTTTCAAAAAAAAAAAAAAATGTTAAATTAAACCAAAAAATACGAATTTTCAACTGGAGAGTTGAATTTTCAGCCAAGAGAGATTTATCAATCAATAAAGAAAAAAACTTCATGGAAAATGTTGAGTTTCTAAGTCATAAAGTCGAATTTTTGAAAAAAAAGTTGAATTTACAACCCGAAAATATGCATTTTCTACCAAAATAATTGAATTTTCGACAAAAAAATACGAGTTTCCAACAAAATAAGTGATTTTTTAACTGAAAGAGATCAATTTTCTATCAAAAATGAAATATCTACATTTTTAATAAGAAATTCATTTTCAGCAAAATAAATACGAGTTTTCAACAAAACTTGTTAAATTTTTCACCAAAGAAAGGAACTTCTAGCTGAAATGATGCATTTCCAATAAAAAACTTTCTAACCAAACAGTTCAATTTTTAACCAAAAAGGTTATATTGCTACCAAAGAAAAGACAAAACCTTAATAAAATAGATGAAATTTCAACTAAAAAAAGACAAATTTTCAACAAAAAATAGACCAATTTAATTTTAAGTTAGAGAAATAAGTGTTTAACCAAATAAAATAAATTTCTAACGAAATATTAAAATTTTCCACAAAAAATATTAAATGTCTATAAAAAAAATTTCAAACAAAAGTTTGTTAAATTTTTAGTTAAAAAAATTAATTTTCAATGAAAGCTCTAATTTTTAACCAAAGAAAAATTAATATTATATAGAAAAAACTAATTTTCTACCGAAAAAGAATAATTGTTAACAAAATACATGAATTTTCAACCAAATATTTTAATTTTTAATAGAATTTTAAATAAAAAAGCATAAAAATTTGCCTAGCAATTTAAAAAAAAAAGCATTTTCTTGAAATCTTTTAAAATTTTTATTCAAAAACTACAAAAATCTACATTTTTCAATTTTTAAAAATATTTAAAAATTTTAAATCATTTTGCAAATTTTCTGAAAACTTGTACATATTTTTTTTAAATGATTCTAATTTTTTATCTAAAATTTGTGAAAAATCTTTAAAAAAAAAAAATTGCCCTAAAATTTCCAGATTTTGTTCTCGATATTTTTAGTAATCTTTTCAAATGTTTTAGAATCTTTTTAAATTTGTTCTAAAAATTAATTTTTCAAAATAAAAAATAGAAAGTCATTTGAAATTCTCCCAGGAACTTTAGAAAATTTTTTTCATTTTCTTGAAATGTTTCCAAATTCGTAAAAATCTTCTAAATGTTTTGTACTAAATCTTCAAAAATCTACATTATTTTAACATTTTCTTTTTGCGATTCTTAAGCTTTGAATTATTCTATAATATTCTCAAAAATTTCAAATCTTTGAAATATCTTTTAAAATAATTCAATGTCTTTCTCAAATTGTTGAATATTAAAAAAATTGCGTTGAATTTTTCCAGATTCTTTGAATGAATCTTATTGTCAGTG
>CAKNYM010047995.1:7369-30043 GCA_932195095.1 Andricus curvator
TGAGTTTCCCACATGGAACGGCACCTTGAGTCGGCCATTTTAATCTTGATTCTCCAGAACAGCGGAACGTGAACGACACATAAAAATAAGCAGTTGGCAATGCATGCGCGCGCATCGCGTCGACTCTACTGCTATGTCAAGTCTACGTCAAGTCAATGCTATGTCGGTTTCTCAATCCTATTGTGGAATCTCCTTAACATGGGAAAAAGTAAGCTTTTTGTAAATCTAATATTTAAAGGTGATGAAATGTTATAAAAAATTCCGTATTTCAGTATGTTGTTCAGAATTCCCCAGAGAATAAGAATCAATCCTAAATTTTGATAAAGAACGATTTTAAGCCACTCTTATGGGTCGCCCCAAAAAACCGATAAATAACAAATTTGAATTTTACGTAATATTGCGGTTTATTAACGCTTTTTAAAAGTTTATTTTTCATAGATAATCATTAATCGGTCATTTAAGAATACTTAGTAATCTGTTAACTAATTTTCTATTAGTTAAACAATTTTAATTTGTTTAAGTATTTGTTTTTTTCAGCGAAGTCGTGAAATGAACGTATTTTCTAGGCGTTATGAGTTCTTTAATTTTTTTTTCATTTTTCTATCTGTCGAAAATTTGGTGAGATAAAATGTTTCTCCTACTGTTTTTAGGTAAACTGTATACTTGAACAAACACGCATTATTTATATAATTCTAAAATACTCTAGAAAATACGTTCATTTCGCGACTTGCCTGAAAAAGAAATCTTTAAACAAATTTAAATTTTCTAAACCATTTTAATTTGTTTGAATATTCAAGAATATTCTTAGAAAACAAAGTAGTACCATAAAATATTTCAATTTTTCAAAACATCGCAAAAATAAAATATTTTCAAACAAATTAAATTGTTTTTGTTCACATTTGTTTACATATTTGTTTAAAAATGCTTTATTTTCAAGCAATTGTTTTAACTGTTTCAGCTAAAGAAATATATACTTTAAAAATTGGAAACAGTCGAGTTGTAGAGAATATTTTCCCCCAAAAAATAAGCCGTCATTTATTATAATTCAAACTTTTTTCAAAAAGTGGTCAGAAGCGATAGTAAGAAAAAATTCAACTGCAAAAAACATTGCTAAAATAAATTATTTTCTAAGTCTTACAAATTTTTCATTAAAAATAATGTTTTAAATTTGAAATGGCATCATTAGTAATATTATGTTGATTCTTATAATTATAGAGAAACTATTTTATTCAGAGATCTGTTTTGAAAAGTCAAAATCGTTCCTTGTATATTTAAAAATTTTTCTTTTCCTTGTGAAATTCAAATATAATTAAAAACTGAATGTCATTACTTCAGGAAAGTTTTTCTTTTCAATAAGTTAAAAATTTTTTAATGTTTAAAAAGTATACTTTTTGAATTTTTTGCGGGAAATGGTCCCAAAGTTATTTAAATAAAAATTTTCACACCTTTTTTAAATATTCTTTTTCTGAGCAATGAAATATATTTCTAGGATTGTATGCAGTATTTAAAAATGTATGCAACTGTCCCATTAATTTGATAATTTCACCTTGAAGAAGGATAAAAGGAAAATATTCGAACAAAGGTGGAAGAAACTTAAAACGAACAAATGCAATTTAGTAATTTACCGAAACAGATTCAAGGGATATAAAGCCTCTAAAGATACCATAATCAAATAATGAAGTTTAAAAAACGTATCTAATAATATAACAAAATATTAGAAGAGTTTACATAAAGTGACATGGGATTACAAAAGATTACAAGGGATTACACAAGATTACATGGGATTACATACCAGTCTGCATCAGATTATAACAGTGATTAACCCCTCGCATAAAACTGATAGAATACCTGCCTTATGTAAACAGAAACTGTAAAAAAATATAGAAACAAATAAAAAAGGTGGTGATTTCCAGAAAATCTTTTTTATTTGTTTCATCGAATTTTGAAAAAATGAAAAGATTTTCAGGAAAACCCTGCCTTTTTTATTTTTTCCAATATTCATAAAAAAGGTTCTGCTAATATCAAAAATACATCCTATCAGTTTTATGCAGGCCAAAATGTTTTTGAGGATGGGAAATTTTTTTTTTTAATATATTTTTTTATTTTTGCTTGTAAACAATGGAAGATATCACAAAAGAGCAACATGTATTTTTTGTAGAACTTTTCTGGATGTTTTTTTAAAGTTTACATTTACAATTTTAAGATGTTGACTTAACAGAAAAGTTAAGTAAATGTTACATAAAATATCCATAAAGCTATCAAATTACTGAAAGTTTTATAAACTCTGCTGAAATTAGGTAATATTAATGATATTCTATCATTCTGAATTTCCTATATAGTTCACGATTACAATGTTTTAAACAAACTGAATTTTAAAAGAGGAATATTTTTAAATTCTTAACTTCTATAAATTATATTTTATATTATTTGAAAAAACAACTTTGCAAGTCATTTTTTACACTGTTTTGGACAGAAATTGTGGTAACGAGTTATATACTTTTATATTTTGTTATGCCTTATAGTACAGTAAAAAAAACTTTGGATGGACATCCTTTTGAAGCCTTGAAAAGTTCGAGGCTGAATTCTTAATCAATGTTTTGTTATTAACAGAAAACGTGAAATTGCAACATTGTCTCAACACGTATGCTTGGATTATTACTTCCGAGTAACAGATAGGTAAAAAGTATTTAGGACTTGGTTTTGATAGCATAAAATAAGTTTTAAAATAGGTCCCTTAGCGAATACCATACGACAAATAGTGTAGGAGATATGAATTTGTTAATTAACATTGTGAGTTTTCAAAGGAAGACAAAGCGATGATGAATTTTCATTGTTGCAAGAAAAATCGCGATTGGATGTTTACAATTATATTTTCAGAGTGGATAGTTTAAACTATTAACAAACATTTTTTTGGATTTCCGAATCCAAAAATGACAGGCGTGGGGGAGCACTTTTTTTTGAACATTCATATCTTGTAAAAAAATCTGTTGAGTTCAATTTTGCTAGAATATTTAACAGATTGCGCATTTTCAGGGAAAAGTATGTTTAAGATGTGAACAAAATTGTTCACATTATTTTTAACAAATCGTTATAAACAAAGATTTTGTTTCCATACAGCTGCCAGATAAATCTGAAAAAATTGGGCATAACCATTGAGGAAGGTGGATTTGAATTATTACTTTTCCAAAGTATGGGAATAAATGATTGTTATAAATTTGTTATAATCAATCTACAAAATTTTGTTGATATCTTTCACATACTTTTTGCTGATAATGCAAAATCTATTACATTTTAGCGGAATTTAACTCAACAGATTTTTGTTTTTAAAACAGGAATGCCTAAAAAAGAAGTGCACCCCACCCTCTGTCATTTTAGGATTTTGAAATTAAAAAAATGTTTTTCAATATTTTAGTAATCTTTCAGTGAATTTCAAAAGATAACTAAGGTATTACTAGATTTAACAGAATTTTCCGAAGGTTTGAATGGATATTCCGATATGTTGGTCGGTCGACGGCCGATTTACGGGAGGTGTAAAAGAGTCTTCAGGATAGCGAAATTTTTTTTTTTTAATCGAAATCATTATTTCAAAATAAAACAAAAGCGCCTACTCTCGCGCTGAAGTGTTGCTGAATTTACGTCGAAAAAGTTTGATAAGAAAAAAATATCTACATTCGAGGAAATAAATGTTGTGAACGTTGACATTATCAAAGTGACATTGACCTCAGTGCGAATTGTAACAACTAATGCGATCTTTATCTTAAGGTATTATCAGGACGAAGTCATTCTTTTGGGAAGTTTTCTAAATTGAGAATAAACATTCATGATAGTGCTATTTTTAACAATCTGGCTGACTTCCGAAGTTGAGATAATTGAAAGAACAGAGAGGTCTGATAGGTTAGACACTTTCACACTTTAAATTTTGAAACTTCAGTTTCAAGACCATTCAAGATAATGCAATGTTTCCATTTTTTGATAAGACCAAATTGGCATGAAACTTACAGAAATAAGAATAATAATTAGTAAACTGAGAAAACCAAATTGAAGAATTTTTTTATAAAATCAGCAGCATTTTTAATTGATAGAAAATCATTTGCTTACGCAATACACATCGACGTGGTGTTCAATTTTTAAGAGATATAGATTTTTTTAAATACTTGGAAAATAAAGAGAGGATGTGATAATATTATAACCAAAACCTAGCATTTAGTTATTTCTACAATAGAAAAAAGAAATAAAAAATTTGTAATAAAAAATACCTGTCAATATAATCGTGAGACTAAAATTAAAAGGAAAAAATTGTTTGTACTTTCTTTTTAGTGTTGTGATTATATTGATATGTATTTTTCAGTGTATAATGTAAGTACATTACAGAGGGATCAGAACTTTTTTGATGAGAAAATCCTCATTTCTTTTCCCTTTTCTGCATAGGATATTAGGGACCATTATTGGCCACTTAAGGAATTTTTTAAGTTTGACAATTTGTAAAAATCACTATAGACATCACACAAAATTGCAATATACGCAGATGGGTGATTTTATTAAAGAGTCCAATAATGACCATACTAAATTAAGCGTAAAAAGTCGTAGATAATTTATATTTAATGAAAATAACAAAAATGTCAAAAAACACAATCCTTGGCTACGAAAGCATAGTGATCAACCTAGGCCAATCATTGGCCACTAAAGTGTGGTGAAATCCAGTCATTGGCCACCTCGTTGGCCAATGACTGCATATATTGCTGACTGTTGTCACTGTCGTTTGAAAGCAAAGTAATTAGCCACCAAATCTTTAATATCTATTAACCTAAAATCCTAATTATATACATAGTTTACAAAAAGTTTGAACAATTTTGAATGAATTTTCGCAAAGATATTAGTTATTTTCGTTTTAGATATTGTGACCAATTACTATGTTTCCGCGTAATTCACGAGGTCATAGATTGGCCACCCATTTATCAATATTACAGACATTATTTTAAGGATAGAATACTAATATCATGTTGTTTCAATCACCCAATTCAGTTAAAATCCAAAAGTTTTTAGTTAAATATATCGCATCTATTAAAAAAATAATCATTTTACTTTACTTGCAGAGCTTTTTACCTTGGTAATTAGAGATTCAAGGAGAACAATAAACAATTTTAAAAATATATCCAACACAAATATAGCGACCCTCATTGACCCGACAGCGGTGCCCCATAATATTATGTAATTATAAAAAAAATTTCTTAAATAAAGAATTTTTGTTAGGATTTGTTACGGCAGGGGAGGCGGGGAGGTCCTTTATTCGTATATTAATTTTTGAAAATTCGCAAATAAGATGAATAAATCGCAGTAATTATACATAAATTTAATATGAATTTAAATTTACGCGAGAAAGAAACCTGGTGAGTGAAAAAAGAACCTAGCCAAAAATTTAAAAAAAAGTCAGGGAATTTTATTCGTCAGGGAAAAGTCAAGGACTTAACAAAAAAAATCTTGTAAAAGTCAGGGAATTTCTATAACTTTAAATAACTGTCGAGAAGAGAAAATTTGAAAAATTTTCAATATCAATTTGAAATTGTTTTATTGCATTCATAAAAGATTCTAGGTTAAAAATGTTACAAGTTTAAGATTCTGGTATTTTATTCAAAAGTCATTCTTTTTGTGGGAAAATTCAACGATTTTGTTGAAAATTCGTCTTTTTGGGTTCAAAAATCCAACTATTTTCGTATAAAATGTACTTTTTGATTAAAATTCATATTTTGGTGTTGATAAGTCAACAATTATGTTAAAAAGTCATCTTTTTTGTTTGAAAATTCATCTGTTTTGTTGCAAATTCGTGTTTTTGGGTTGAAAATTCAAGTATCTTCGTAGAAAATTTACTTCTTATTTAAAACTCATATTTTAAAGTTGAAAAGTCAAACTGGAATCTTTTAGATGAAAATTCAACTATTTTTTGAAAATTTGTCTTTTTAATTAAAAAATTCATCTATTTTAGTAGAAATTGCATTTTTTCTTGGATAAAAATGCAACTATTTGGTTGAAAATTCAACAATTTTGTTAAAAAGTCATCCTTTTTGGTTGAAAATTCAACTATTTTTTTGTTTAAATTTGTCTTTCCGATTTAAAAATGCATCCGTTTTAGTAGAAATTTAACCTTTCTTGGATAAAAATGCAACTATTTGGTTGAAAATGCAACAATGTTGAAAATATAACTATTTTGATGCAAATTAATTTTTGTTGCTAAATATTCATATTTTCTGTTTGAAAATTCAATTTTTGTGCAGAAAATTCGTCGGGTTGCCTTGAAGGTTCAACAACTTAGATGACATTTTTTTTCTTTCATGGCTGAAAAAACTTTATATGTAGAAAATTCGTCTTTTTAGTTTTAAAATTCATTTTTTTGGTTGATGAAATTTCATCTTTTTTGGTTGAATTATCAACTATTACACTTTTTGTGCAGATTTCATCTTTTTAATGTTGAAAATTCAATTATTTTATTAAAAATTCAATTATTTTATTGAAAATTTTAGTATTTTGTTGATAAGTCATCTTTTATAATATAATAATTTTGAAAATTATGTTTTCATGCAATCCATTTTTATGTCTTTCCCATAATGAGTTTGAGAAAGTTTTGTTTTTGTTGAGAAAATTTAATTAACAATTGAAATTTTTATAGGTGAAATCTACCAAATCCCATACAATTTTGTATAAAACTACATATACATATTTCGTAAATATGTATTATGTACGTATGTATAAATATTTATATGTATAAGTCTTTACCTCCAAGCTTGTATTATCTTAAAATAAATTAAATATATTATCCTAAATACAAAAAATTTCCATTATATTTTGTAATGACCGTAGGTAATATCAAATTTAATTCATACTTAGATATTAACAAAATGAAATTTATTATTTTATTTAATTCTTATTGCTGGTATCAGGAATTAAGGAAAAAATAGAAAGATATACTTAAAAAATATTCAAACCATTCAATAAATTGGATTTTATCAGAAAATATTTTATGTCTGATTTATCTTTACTTATATTTGAATGTTCTAAATTAAAAGTTTAAAACTTCCTCTCGATTTCTTATTGATAAGATACAAACATGCATTTCGTAGAAATGATAAATCACCATTCATGTGTTTGTTTACTATCGTTTCCATATTATTACATAAATGAACAAAATATATATGATTCGACCGGTATTCTTTAACTTTATCTCTTCGGAAAAATTGTAACTAATTAAGAACACGTATTTCTGGCAGTAGCTTTGAAGCTACATTAATCGCAATTTAATCCTATGATAAAATCATTCTAAAACAAACGTTTAGATCGTTTTCAAATAAAAGAGAATATAAAGAATATTATCTAAACATTTTATAATAAATACTCAAAACAATAGCTATTTTAGAAGATTCGGTATATTTGTTTTATGTAGGATGTTTTTTTTTATTTCAACATCCTATTTGGTAACTCGTGACCTTTTGGGTGCTATCTCACTTTTTGAACAAAAATGAGTTACTGACACCAAAAGATAGTTCAGTGAAATCTCTCCGCCTAATTTTAATCTTATTCTAAAAAAAATCTCTAAATTGGTAAAATTTATTAAATAAAATACGTACAAGAAAAATGTGTAAAACCACATGGTGCTATCTAATGCCACGTTGCCAGTTTACAAAAATGCAAATAAAAAAAAGGTGACAATCAGCGCAAAATAATGAAAAGCGTCAAAATGATGAAAAGCGTCAAAATGATGAAAGTTTAATGTATGGCAACTTTGTAAACATTTAATTCTATTTTTCATATGTGAAAATTGAAAAGGAAACCAACTTTATGTAGTCATCACTGTAAAAACTATGGTTCCATTTTGATTGAGCATCATTTTTTTAGCGTCCTATTATAATACCAAATCGTCTTGTTTTGAAGCCATCCTTCGTACTATTTTACTTTGCTAACTTCAGATTGACAAGTGGTACGTACTAGCGAACTAAAATAATGCATAGGGAGTATTGTTTGAATTGCTTGCAACTTATCACGTAGAAAAAGCAGAGATGTGCAAGACACGGGCCCGGCTCAAAATTCACGGGTTTGGGTCCAACAGTTTGCATCAGGAGATCCAATATGAAAACTTGCGTCCGGGTATCTAAAAAATGCAATGCCGTATTTTTCGGGTCGGATCTCTAGTAGCACCAAAAGCAGCATTGGATGTTGATCGCGCGCTTATTATATATATACCATTAAGCCATTTCCCTTTCGGCGAGCCTCAAGGGGTAAGCGTGACACTACCCGATTCGGGTAGTGTTTCTAGGTGGATAGTTTCTTGTAGTAAAATAACTACAAGTGTGGGCTCACCACGCCCACCACCGCCAACAGCAACGCAGTAGTATCAGACGGTCACCCATCCAAGTACTAACCGCGCCCAACACTGCTTAACTTCAGTGATCTAACGGGAACTGGTGTTTCCAGCGTGGTATGGCCGTTGCCAATATTAAAAATGATTAAATATGAAAATCAATTGTTTACAATATATAATGATTATAAAGAACAAAGAATATGATAAATTATCTTAATCTAAAATTTACATTTGTGAAAGAAGGTATTCCTTTCTTTGAATTTAAAAGCAATCATTTATTTATAAAAAGTAAAATCAAATTATTTATTTATTTTTCACCCTAAAGGACCCAAAAGGCACATTTTTTTTTTAAATTTAAACGCTCAATAAATAAATAATTGTTAAACTCTGATAAATTGTGCAATTCAAAGACTTACAAAAATATATAAATCCACGCTATAATTTTCAATTCTCTAAATTGAAGAATGAATCAATGAATTTAGAGATTTTCAAAATTATATCGTTTTAAGTAATTTTAAGTTAGAAACATTGAAAATTAAAAGATTAAATTTTGTTAACTGAACAATTTTTAAATTAGAATTAAAATTATTTTAATTATAATTATTTTTAAAAAAATATTTAAAATTCTGCAATTTTAAACGGTGAAAATGACAGTGATTTTTTTTGACAGAAATCACATTTTTTAGTAAAAAAAAATCTATCCAGTCGTTTTGAATGTCACTTGATACTACATGTTATGATTCTTACAATGTATTTATAGTCTTTTTAAAATTTCTATTATCTTGATTCAAAAATTATAGTTTTGAATGCGCAATTCTAAAACAGTTTAATCTTTGAGGCCTTGAAACTAAAGTTTTACTTTAAATTAATTTTTAGAATAATTTCTGGAGTTTTAGAATTTTAAATTTCACACTATTGTAGTTTCGAATTCAAATATTCAAAATGTCAGGACCATTCCGCTATTAAATATTTCAAAATTTCATATTAAAAGTCTTGACAGTCAGTTTTGAAGTGAATAATTTTAGATGTGAATATAAAGCAATTTCGAATTGAAAAGCTTAAAATTGTTTATCTTGTTTTGTAGTCTTTATTTTAATTTCTAATTTTTCAATCTAATATCTTAAAAATGAAGATTTAAACAAATGAATAATTTCAAATTGAAACATATTTGATTGAAAAATTTCAAGAATGAACAATAATTCTAAAGAAACATTTCAAATTAAAAAATTAAAAATTTTGTTTAAAAAAAAAGATAAAAATTAAACTATCTGAAACTGATACATAAGTAAATCAATAATTTCGGTAATTTTAAATAGTTACAATTTTAGAGTTCTGAATTTTCATGTTGAACGCTAAATTTTTTACTTTTCCCTTTCATAGGTTTTTATTTTGCAATTAAAATTGAATTGGCTGAATTTTGTAAAGTATAATTAGAAATTTAAAAATTATTAATTTTTCAGCTATTTAAATTTACTTCAAATAATCGAAATTTGAAAGGGCTTTAGAATAAAAACGTTTTAATATCACAATTTTTGGTGAATACAATTTTTTTCAGTTTTAAATGAAGTTCGAATTCGTTTAAGTTTCAACTTTCCAGAGTAGAAAATTTTTCATTTTTAAAGTTTCCCATTTAAAATTACTATTTATTTTGAAAGCTTTTTTAGAATAATTCAGTTCATTTTTTGATTTTATACAAATTTGTCTAATCAGCTTTAATGTTAAATTATAATTTCGTTATATAGTAACAATTTAAAATTCTAGAACTTCAGAACCTTTGACTTTGAAAGAGTAAATTTAGTGTTCAATATTAAATTGTCAAATCTTAATCGCTTTGAATTAAAAATTATTCAAATTCAAAAGTTTCCAATTTTTAATTGTTTAATTTTGAACGCTTTTAATTATAAATAATACAATTTCAATTCCTCTGAATTTTAAATGACCCAATTTCAAAAATTCGAATCTCAAAATATTCAATTTTTAACGTTTTGATATTGTCCTATTTTTCAAATTTTAATCTGAAATCATTCAATTTCGTGATTCTTCAATTCAAAATAAAATTGATCAATTTTTAGCGCTTCGACTCAGAAATTATATAATTCAACTCAATTCAACTCGAAATCATTAACTTTTAATTATTGTTTCAAAAATATTTAAAACAAAATATTCAAAAAATTGGATTTCGTTATCCTATATATATATGATTCAAAGTCAATCGATTTCTTGCAAAAAGGTTTGGCTGATGCTTATCAATTTTCGCAATTGATCATATATGTGAAAAAAACTGTGGGCTTCGCAAAGAGAGTTAATTTTTTTAAACAGGGAGAATCACGAATATTTACCGGGAGAACCGGGAAAAAGCCGGGAGACGAAAATTTAAAAAATAGTGGCCACCCTGAATTCGAATCCAAAGTCGGAATTCTAAAGTTAGCTCTTGTTTCCTTCATAATCTCAAAATTTCCTAAACTCGAAAAAAACTTTTTTCGTATATTTCACACCCCAAAAAAAGTAGGAGTTTATACGGACCAGACTAGTCTATTCGTACGTATTTTGGGTCACTGAATCCGAATCCAAAGTCGGAATTCTGAAGTTAGCTCTTGTTTCCTTCCCAACCTCAAAATTTTCTAACCTCAAAAACACTTTTTTTGTATACATTTTACAGCCCCACAAAAAAAAGGAGTTTCGACGGATCCAATTATTTAATTTTTACGTATTTTGGGTCGCTGAATCCGAAGTCAGAATTCCGAAGTTAGCTTCCTAACCGAAGAAAATGTACGAAAAAAGTTTTTCTTGATGTTAGGAAGAAAACAAGAGCTAACTTCGGAATTCCGACTTCGAATTCGGATTCAGCGACCCAAAATACGTAAGAATTAAATAATTGGGTCCGTCGGAACTTCCTTTTTTTGTGGGGCTGTAAAATGTACAAAAAATGTATTTTTTGAGCCTAGGACATTTTTAGTTAGGAAGAAAACACGGGTCGAATTTCGGAATTCCGACTTCGGATTCGGATTCAGCGACCCAAAATACATATAAGAATTGACTAGTCTGGTCCGTAGGAACTCCTACTTTTTTGGGGGGCTGTGTAATTAGAAGTTATTAAAATGAAAAGAAAGAAAATTAAAACAACATGGAACATGCAATAAAGTAACTATACACTCCTTGAAAATAAAGCGTATAAAAAGCTGTGTCATCTGGTATAAGAATATTCATTAATAACTTGAATAATTTTTTTTTAAATTACTAGCATATATAACCTAAAAATTTTAAAAGGTCTATCGCGATAATATTAAACGCTAATAAAATGTAATATTAAACGAGATTATACAATTTTCTCAAATCTTTTATCAAATTACTTAAGTTTATATTTTCAACAGCAATTTAGAAGTGCAAAGCCCGATAAACTTAATGAATGTTGAATTATTTTATGAATAAATTCTTTGAAATTTCATTGAAATATTATAAAATCCCTTGAAATTCCGTGAAATTACATAAAATCTGTCTAATGATATTGAAATATTTGGAAGTCTTAGAAATCCTTTGGAATCTTTTCAAATACCTTAGCCTAATCCAATAAACTTAAAGAATTTTGAATTGATTTGCAGGTAGTAGTAATTTAAAAATGTATGAAAAAGACTTTTTTTATGGTTATTCTTTACAGAATCTTCATAACATTATTACAATCTTTTACTGTAAAATTATTAAACCTTACCGTTATACACTATAATTCTTGATACAGGGATTTCCTATAAAGTTGTTAAAAATATGCTACGTAATTTATGGATGGCCCCTTAGCGGAGTTCTTATCTTCTATTTGATTAAAAATTTCGTTTGACTCTTATCATTCTCAAATTAATCAGAGAATTTTATCTGACAGCATTCTCAATTACAAATATTTCTTTAAATATAAGTATGCTTAAAATTGTCCTAGCTCGGAGAAAAATTAAGGTCAATGTCAAATCGAATTAAATTAATTCTGAATCAGTATTATTTTTCTAAAGTAAGTATTTGTTAATAATTTTTCTTTTATTTGAAAATTTACTATTTATTTTTGTTCTAAATATTTAAAATACGTGTTTTAGGAAGGACCATGAAGAAGACAACCTGAATCCAAAATCTCAAATACTATGGATTCTTCTAGTGACGTAGTGAATATAAGTGACGTCAGTAAGTATGTTAAAACATAATTTTAATAGAATATTTTACAAAAAAAATGGACATATTGTGAAAAGAAAAATACTTTTTCCAAAAAAGTATCAGAGACTCTAGAAGAAAACTAAATTATAAAAATAAAAAAAACTTGACTTTATATTTTTTAAACTAAACTATAGGAACTTAATATGTTCGTATCTAAAAAAAAGTGGTGTAACGATATCTAGTATACATTGTTGTCAAAAACCGGATTGGTTGCCATACTGCGTGAATATGACTTTTAGTGAGCCATTTCAGTTTTTTTATCTATTAATAAAGATGATGAATTTTCTGCACTGTCAATTTTGTAAATTAAAATTTCCAAGTAAGTAATTTTATTTTATGATAAAATTTATTTCCAAATGTTTCTAAGCATTATTCATAAAAAGAGAACGTTTTAATTATTAATGAGTCTTCAATATTGGCAAATAATTCTGTTCTTCATAATTTGCAACCACACTATAATTTGTAAACTTTTTCACACTTTCAAAGTCGGTTCCGGAAAAAAATGTCGGTACCGACAATAAGATTTCTGGCAAAATTTAACATGTTTTAGGTTTTATTTAAGATAAATAATTTAAAATTTTGAAGGTTTCAAAACGTCTCGAAGCAGAATATTCAAGATTTTAGGGCAATTTTTTTAATGTTGCAGGATTTTTAAATGTTGTAAGAAAACTGAATTATTTCAAAAGATAGTTAGAAGTTTTGAAAAGATTCGAAAGTGATTAAAATCCTGAGCAAATATCAAAAAATTTAAAAGAAAATGATGATTTTTGAAAACTTCGAGAAAAAGAAGGTTTTTTAAAATTTTTAAAGGTTTCAACAGAATAAAAAAAAAATTCTCAAGATTCCTGGGATTTCGAATGATTTTTATATTGAAAAATAAATTTGAAGAGAAAATTGAAAGAGACTTCAAAACAATTAAAATGATTTCCCAAAATGTCGAAAAAGAATGTGGAAGATTTGAAAGCAAAATTTTTCAATATTGTACCTAAGTTTACAAAACTTTAGAAAAAATTGAAGTAAGTTTGAGAGATATTTAGAATTTTTAAAATGATACAAAAATAGTTTAAAACTTGAAAAGATTTAAAAAAATAAAAAAATATGTAAATTTGTTGAAGATTTTGAATAAAAAATTCGAAGCTTTTTAAATTTTTTTAAGGGTTTCAAGAAAATAAACAACTTTTCTTCAAAATCCTGAGAAAATTTAAAATGATTTTTCATTTAGAAAAATTATTTTTTGAAGAAAATTTCAAAAAACTTAAAAATATTTCAAAAAGTGTCGAAGACAATCGGGAACATTTTAAGGCAATTTTTTTAATTTTGAAAGATTTTTGAAAAATGTAGGCATAATTACATTAAGCTTAAGAGATCTCTTGATAGAAATGTAATCTTTTTTGGTTAAAAATGCAACTGTTTGGTTGCAAATTAATCTATTTTAGTTGAGGGTTTAACTTCTTTGTTGAAAACTCGTCTTTTTTGTAATGAATTGAACACTTTTTCATTTAAATTCAAATATTTTTAGTTGAAATATCAGCCATTACATTTTTCGTTGGGAAATAATTTTTCTTGGTTGAAAGTGTAACTATTTTGTTGAAAATGCATGATTTTTGTTGGAAATTCATCGTTTTTGGCAGAAGATGAATCTTTTTAGTCTAAAAATAATCTCTTTTGGTTGAGGATGTAACCATTTTGTAACCATTGAATTAAAATCCTTTTTGATTGAAATACTTTGTTAAAAATTAATTTCTTTTGTTGAAGATTCATCATTTTAGTTATATATTCATCATTTCAAAAATATTCTTTTTGGGTTGAGGATTCAACTATTTTCTTGGAAATTATTCTGTTTTGGTTGAGTTCAACTGTTTTTGATTTAATACTCAAATATTTTTTGTTTAAAAATTCAACTTTACTTTGTGTTGAAGATTAGCTTTTTTTGAAATTATGATTTGATGATGATAGTAGTATACCTAGGTCAGTTCTGTGAGACCGGTTCTGTTCTGAGCTAAACGACAGTAAACCAGTGATTGGTCACTTACTGGCAGACAATAATTCTAAGATGCCACCAGTCAGTAATGTTGACCCCTTCATAACCGAAATTAACCGGATGCCTAGTAGGAACCTGCATTACTGACGGACGATAAGACAGACAATTATATAACCCTTAGTTGGTAAATTAGTAATCTAAATTAACTTCAGTCAGTAAAGTAGGAATCTAATGGTTCCCTCGATGTATCCATACTTCTAGAAAGTCTTAGAATTTGGGGGTCCTCCTAGCCCCATGCGTCACGTACAGCAGATTCTCATAATCCTGAAAGCCGCAAACCGTCTTAAACCGAAGCATCGTTCTATAGTAGAAACTCTATTTTCGTAAACTTATAATGCAGCAATCCAGCTCACATTGAATAGACTATACTTCTAAAAAGTTCTAGAACTTGAGGATTTCCCACGCGCTACCTACATGAGACCCTGAAGTCTTGGTCGGTAATGTAGAAATATACATTATCGACCGCAGTAATAATCTATACCAGATTCTTACTTCACCGACTGAAGGTAATGTAGAGTCCTACTCTACTGCTTGAAAGTAATCTAGATTCCTACTGCACCGGCTGGTGGCATCTTAGCACGGGCATGGACCGCTATCGTTTGTCGGTAAGTGACCATTCGCCGGTTTACTGTCGTTTAGCTCAGAACAGAACCGGTGTCACAGAACCTGGCGAGGTATACTCCTTCTTCTGAATTGTTATTTTGTATTAAAAATTGTTTTTCCCCTTGAACCGAAAAACCACATGTACGCACAGCGCGCGATTGTTGACGCTAGTTTATTTAAATCCTTGATCTTTTCATGGCAGTTGAAGTAATTGGAAAAGACCAGATCGGTGACGTGCAGGGCAATGATGATATTCAATTAGAAATTGTGGATGAAATTGTTGGAGGTATCCCAAGAAATCCAACTCTGATGCCAGAGAATCAACCTGAAATGGCGATGCGACGAATGGACTGGCAAAATGATAATCCTAAACCCTACATCGAAATTGTAGAGCAACCATCCACCGGTATTCGCTTTCGATATGAAATCGAAGGCAGATCTGCTGGCAGTATACCTGGTAAACACAGCAAACCGGACATGAAATCTTTTCCTACTATTCGAGTGAGTTCTAAACATATACTTCATTAATTTATATTAGCTTAAAATTGTACTTCACGAATTAGTTTTCTGCTGGTAGACTATTTATGAAAATTTATTTGTTTTTAGTAGGCCCAGGGATCACATTCAGTCCCCTATTCCACCTTTTCCCCTATTTTCTCAAAATTACTTATTATACCATGAAGCCATTTCCCTTTCGAGGTAGGCTTAATCCCTTATATTTGAGAATTTTGTCCATTTTTCCTTTTTTTTTTTTTCAAATTACGATCTAAAGAAAAAAGACAAAATTAAATTGTCTAGGATTTGCGTTTAAAATTTATCCTTTTAGTTGAAAACGAACTTTTTGGTTGAAAATTCATATTCGTAAGTTGAAAATTTAACTATTTCGTTAAAAAATCAACTATTTTGGTAGAAATTTCAACAATTCAAGGAATTCTTGGAATTCAAGGAATTCGTGGAATTCGAGGAATTCTTGGAATTCGTGGAATGCGAGAAATTAGAGGAATTTGTGGAATGCGAGGAATTCAATGAATTCGTGGAATGCAAGGAATTCGTGGAATGCAAGGAATTCGCGGAATTCAAGGAATTCGCGGAATTCAAGGAATTCGTGGAATACAAGGAATTCGTGGAATGCGAGGGATTCAAGGAATTCGTGGAATGCAAGGAATTCGTGGAATTCAAGGAATTCTTGGAATTCAAGGAATTCGTGGAATTAAGGAATTCGTGAAATTCAAGGAATTCTCGGAGTTCAAGGAATTCGCGGAATTTAAGGAATTCGCTACTTTCAAGTAATTCACGGAAATCAAGGAATTCATGGAATTTACTATTTTCATGGAATTCACAGCATTAATGGAATTCACAGAATTCATGGAATTCGCAGAATTAATGGAATTCACAGCATTAATGGAATTCACAGAATTCATGGAATTCACAGTATTAATGGAATTCACAGAATTCATGGAATTCACAGCATTAATGGAATTTACAGAATTCATGGAATTCACAGCATTAATGGAATTCACAGAATTCATGGAATTCATAGAATTCCTCCGAAGCATGGAATTCAATGAATTCATAGAATTCCTCCGAATCATGGAAATCAATTAATTCCGTGAAGTCCTGGAATTCGATTAATTCCTTGAATTCTATTAATTCCATGAATTCTTTGAATTCCATGAATCCTTTGAATTTCATGAATTCCATTAATTCTTTGAATTACATGAATTCTTTCAATTCTATGAATTCTTTCAATTCCATGAATTCTTTGAATTCCATGAATTCTTTATATTCCATGAATTCTTTAAATTCCATGAATTCTTTGAATTTGATGAATTCTTTGGATTCCATGAATTCATTGCACTTAAACATTCTTTCGAAGTTTCACTTCTACCGTACGGCCCGAGACACACATATTTTTGCTCGTATTTTTTTAATTTTTTTTAAACCACAAATTTCATCGTTAGATTATTTTTTTTAATTTCCAAGAATTATCATAGTTAAAAATCATTAGATTTCAAAGCAGATTTACAATTCTGAACAATTTTCTGTTTTGTTATGTGGTAGAGCTTTTCGTCGAAAAATTGACAGTTTTATTAAAAATTCATTAGATTTAAAAAGAAGATTCATAATTTTTAACAGTTTTAGGTTACGTTGTTGTTTCACATCGAAAATTGGTAGTTTGAGACAAAACCATTATAATTTGAACAAGATTTAGATAGAATCTTTTAACAATTTTGAACTATGTTAGTGTTTTTTGTCCTATGGGTATTTTTTATTTAAAATAAATAAATATATATATATATGTATTTCGAAGAAGATTAACTACTTTTTAACAATTTTAGGATACATTGTGGTTTTACGTCGAAAATTTGAATTTTCATACAAAAACCATTATAATTTGAACAAAATTTAGAATCTTCTAACAATTTTGTATTATGGAAGTGTTTTTTGTCGGAAATTAACATTTTCATTAGAAAATCATTAGATTTCAAAAGAAGCTTCATCATTTCTTAACAATTTTAGGTTACGTTATTATTTTACATCGATAATTGGGTTTTTGAAACAAACCCCATTATAATTTAAACAAGATTTAGAATCTTTTAACAATTTTGGATTATTTTAGTGTTTTTCGTCGGAAATCGGTATTTTTAGTACAAAATTATTACATTGTAATCCAATGATTTTTTTTTATTAAAAATAATAAAATTTACAAAATCGAACAATTTCAGATTGTGTTACTGTTTTTATGGGAAATTGATTTTTTTTTAAAACCCAATGAATTTCACCGATATCGATGTCGATAATTTCACCGAAGTTATCGATATAGGTTTCAAAGAAGATTGACTATTTTGGAACAATTTAAGGTTATGTTGACAAAAAACATCAGAGGTTAAAAAGAACAATTAAAATCTTAAACCATTTTTTGCTGTATTATGTTACTGTTTGTCGTGGAAATTTGGTATTTTCAATAACAAACATCATAAGATTTTTCAGATTATTATTCAGAGTTTGGCACTTTTTTTTATAAAATTATTGTATTTAAAATAAGATAAGAAATTTTTGAACAATTTTAGGTTATGCTTGTATTTTTCACCGAAAGTTTGTATAGATTTCAAAGATTTGAAAGAGTTTTTTGTTATATTATGTCAGTGTTTTTCGCCGAAAATTGGTATTTTTAATAGTAACAATCATAAGATTTTTAAGATTGTCGTTATTCTTCAGAATATAATTCAGCGTCATTAAATTCAAATTTTTGTACATTTGTTCGTTTTAAATGTTTACATTTTATACCGGAAATCAGTACTTTTCATAAAAAATTCTTGGTTTTTAAAGAAATTCAAAAAGTTTTGAACAATTTTAGGTTATGTTAACATTTTTTAAAGGAAATCGGTTACTGTAAACAAAAATGATTTGACTTCAAAAATTAATTTTGAACAATTTTAGGTTATTTTAGTGTTTTTCATAGGAAATTCTTATTTTTCAACAAAAATTTAACGGTTTCATTGTCTGTACAATAATATTATATATTAATTCTGAAGAAATATCAATTTTCATTAATTTTCATAAAAATTGTCCTTGCTTTTCTTTTCTATTATTTTAAGTACTAAATATACAATAAAATTCAAAAATTTTGTATTAAAACTAATATTAATTTTATATTTCAATTGAAAATTGCGCGAGACAAAAAGAATCGCGCGTTTAACGCTTGTATTTATTTTCTAATTCATTAAAATTTGTGGTTTCTTATCAAGCTGTTGCATTTATTAATGTTTGTTCATTACGCTGGTATTTGTATTAGAAAAAAGAAATTCCCACTCTTTTCACAGAAAAATTCCCCTATTTTCCCTACAAATGCAGGCCTCACAGACCGGTCCCTATATATTTGTTAAGGTCCCTAAAGTACCCTATTTTGAAGATTTGGTCTCTGTTGGACCCTATTTGCAGCCTATAGTGGAACTTAAAAAAAATTATAATATGATCAAAGCGTCCAAGAGTCGGGGATTTTGAGAAAAATACAAAAAATCAGGGAATTTCTCTATGAAGTAACTGTTAAAAATAATTAGGGCTGCCACACAGTACAATTTTATCTCAAATCACTTTTAGTCACTTTTTAAAATGAAAAGGTCACATTAGTCACTTGTCTTGAATTTTTTAAAAATATTTTAGGATATTTCCAAAGATTCCGAGAAATTTTTAATAGATTCCAATAATTTGAAGGGATTTTAAAGATTTTAGGGTATTTTTAAACTTCTAAGGCATTTTCAAGAGCTTTTAATTTGAAATATTTTAGGGAATTTAAAAAGACTCCAAGGAATTATTCATTACTTTCAATAATTTTAAGAGATTTTAAAGCGTTTAAAATATTTTAGGATAAAGAATTTCGGAAGGTATGGAACGATTTTGCAGGACATATACGCTTTTAAGATAGTTTAAAAGATTGCACAGGATTTTGTCAGATTTCTCAGGATTTCAATGATTTTAAGGGATTTTAAAGCTCTGAGTGTATTTTAATAGATTTTCCAGGATTTCAAGAAATATCATCATAGAATTACACGGGATTTTATATTTTAGTGGATTTAAAAAATTTTATTCATGAGAAGTGAGGTAGTTTGTAGGATTTCAAAGGTTTTGAAATGTTTTACGGTATCTTAAAAGATTTCAAGGAATTTTTAATTTATTTCAATAATTTAAAGGGAAATCCAGCTATTTGTACTGGAATTTCGGTGCAAATAACCTACGGCCTAATTTAAAACAAAATATAGATTTTTGCAGATTTCGAACAAAAAATGTAGAAGCTTTTTAAGAATTGTCAAAGGCTTCAAAAGGATGGAAAACATTTTCTTAAAATTTCTAGGAAAATTTAAAATGATTTTTTATTTTGAAAAATTTATTTTAAGAGAATATTTAAAAAGATTTCGAAAATTTTAGGAAAAATTCGAATCATTTTAAAAGATGTCTAGAAGTTCTGAAAAAATTTGAAAATAATTTAAATTTGAAAAAATGTAAAACGACATGTGCATTTTTCAAGATTTTGTAATTATATTTTGAAGCTTTTTAAGGATGTTAAAACTATTTAAAATAAAAATAATTTAACTTCTAATTTAAGAATTGTTCTGTTTATAAAGAAAAATGTAATCGTTCAATTTTTAATGTTTCTAGCTTAAAATTGCTTAAAATGATTTGCATTCAGTTTTTATTACTTCAAATGGAAACAATTTTAGCTTTAGAGTTCGAATTTTTAAATTTCATTGACCGTGAAAAATGTTTGTGAACCGCGAAATGACCGGGAATTTTTTTCCTTTGATTAAAACGGCCTCCCTGGATTTCTTAAGGTTTGAAATATTTAAGAGTAAATAATTTCCTAGAATTGCCGAAGATTTCAATGATTGCAAGGGTTTTAAAGCTCTCAAGGAATTTTAATAAATTGTACAGGGTTTCAGGAAATATCACCAGATTCCATAGAATTTCACGGGATTTAATAATATTTTAGTGTATTTTAAAGAATTTTTTCAAGAGTAGTGAGGTATTTCGCAGGGTTTCAAAGATTTGAAATTATTTTTTGGAATTCACCCTGAATTCTTATCAATTTATCCTGAATTCTTTGGAATTTTTTTAAGTTTTCATTTAACTGATACTGAGGAATTTTTTTGATTTTAAAAATTGTTTCCAATTCGCTAGAATTCTTTTGAATTCAAAGTATGTATAAGTATATATAATCCCTATATTGTTATCGCATATGGATTTTGAGGCCTGCAAAAGATCTGCTGAACCGATGTGATCCCTGTAAGACCCACATACTATAAAATGCTCATTATTAATTTATTAAAATGATTTTAATTAAACATACTTTTGCATAACAGATAGTAGGATATACAGGAAAAATGACCGTGGTGGTATCCTGTGTGACAGTAGAAGATAATCCAGCTCACAGACCCAGACCTCATCCCCACAAATTGGTCGGAAAACAACAGTGCAAAAATGGAGTCTGTCGAGTAGTTGTCAAAGGAGACAACATGACAATTCCTTTTCCAAATCTCGGAATTCAGTGCGTAAAAAGGAAAGACGTCGAAGCGTCCTTAAACGAAAGGAAGTTGCAGGGAGTCGATCCATTCAACAGTAGGTTCCTATAATAAATGTCTGATTTCAATAATTGTAAATTCTTAATTATGATATACTCTGAAACTTGGAATTAAGAACGGTTGCGGACATGCCTCGCAGTGGCCTTGATCCTATTTCCAGACCGTCCGAACGTAAACGGGTAGGGGCGCGTGAATCATTTCCCCCATATATTACCACATTCCGAGGCCATCACTTCTAGGAACGGCGTCAATCCGGACTCCTTCAATCCAAGTTCCAGTGCATATCATAATTCAGGGTGTCTACTCACCTGGAATTGGCAGGGAATTTTGTCATACCTGGAAAAACCTGGAAATGTAAAGGATTTTTTTTAAGTCAGTGAATTTTTTCGAGAACTTGGTTTTACATTTTTTTTAATTCGGAATGTAAAATTAAATAACGATGTTTCTTCATTTGTAAAAGTAGCCTTATATTACTGGATTGAACTATTTTGTTGAAAATTAGCTTTTTGGTTGAATATTGATATTTTCATGTCGAAAATTGAAGTTTTTGGGTTGAAAATTTAAAGTTTGGTTAAAAATTAACTTCTTTTTCGAAAATTGATATTTTCAGGTCGAAAATTAAATTGTTTTGTAGAAAATTCGGCCATTTGAGTTGAAAATTAACTATTTTAATAAAAATTACCTTTTTTGTTGAAAATTGAACTGTTTTGTAGAAAATTCGTCTTTTTGAGTTGAAAATGTAACATTTTGGTTAAAAATTAACGTTTTCTGCAAATTAGTTTTTTTTTTTAAATTTATATTTTCTGTTCGAAAATTGAACTGTTTTGTAGAAAATTCATCTTTTTGGGTTGAAAGTTTAACAAATTAGTTGAAAATTAACTTCTTTATTGAAAATTGAATTTTTTTAAAATAGAAAATTCGTCTTTTTGTGTTGAAAATGCAACAATTTGGTTGAAAATTCAACTATTTTGGTATCAGATTCAACTATTTGGTTGAAAATTAATTATTTCGTTAAAAACCTATATTTTTGTGTTGAAAATTCAACTGTTTTGTAGAAAATTTGTCTTTTTGGGTTAAAAATTAAACAATTTTGTTGAAAATTAACTTCTTTGTTGAAAATAGATAGTTCCAGGTCGAAAATTGATTTTTTGTTATAGAAAATTCATCTTCTTGGGTTGAAAATTTAACAATTTAGTTGAAAATTTTTCTTATTAATTTGAAAATACAACAATTTGGTTGAAAATTTAACTCTTTTGGTAGAACATTCAACTATTTGGTCGAAAATTAATTCTTTTGTTAAAAACTTATATTTTTGGCTTGAAAATTCAACTGTTTGGCAGAAGATTCGTCTTTTTGGGTTGATAATTTAACAATTTTGTTGAAAATTAACTTCTTTGTTGAAAATTGATATTTTC